>VMDO01010145.1:0-73187 GCA_007922755.1 Pedetes capensis
TTCATCAGTAAATGTTTTAAATCCTCTTCATTTTCAGCAAGCAAAGTGGTGTCATCTGCATAATGCAGGTTGTTAATGAGTCTTCCTCCAATCTTGATGCCACGTTCTTCCTCATAAAGTCCAGCTTCTCGGATTATTTGCTCAGCGTATAAATTGAAGAGATAGGGTGAAAGTATACAGCCCTGACGCACACCTTTCTTTGTTTAGCTATTTGAAAATAGCCAAATTTGAAAAACTTAGCAGTGATTAGAATTATGTCCAGTTTTGCTTCTGCTGAACTCTTCATTATAACTGAAGAGAAATGAAAAGGAGAAAAATGGGAGGAGGAGGAGGAGAAGAGAGAGACATCCTGCACGGTCATACCCTAGTATCTGAGAGATTCATTCAAGAACCCAACATTTACCAAAATCTGTAGATGACCTGGTGGTAGACTACCTAAGGACAGTAGGAAAAGGTTGGTGCACATAACTAGGACACTTGTATTTGCTACTAGGTACCCATGGAAATTAGATTCCTACCTTCCCACCAAAAGTGGGAGATGGGGCATATCATCTTTCAATAATTACATTCCAAAGAGATGGCTCCTAGGTCCTTGAGAAATACATTTCTGGGTTGTGGAAGAATTACTTTTCAAAGGGACAGAAGAAGAATTTACAGGTTTTCTAAAGTAAATGCTCTAAGAAAAGGGAGGTCAGGGGTCTACAGTCCAGAAGAAGCCTGTCTAAAAGTTTAGTCAAACTGAAGAGAACATTATAAATGTCTTGGTCAGAGCTTTCAAGAAGAATCTTCCACTCAGAACTATAGCTTTCTGAGAATGAACGTGGTGGAAATCTAGGGATCTTATGGCCTGTGTGCAAGGTTTCATGCATAATTTCTGAATTTCAGTCCTGTCTTTCTTCATGCCCTCCCTATGTCTACTGCTCCACAGTAAAGAAAAGGGAATCATCCAACTGAATCATGCCACTAAAAAGACTGGTTTGCCACAGTGGCTAGAGTTGGGTAGTATTATTGTGTAACACCATTGGAAGAGAACCTTCTAATATTTCTCCACATTTTTCCATCTCAAGTCTGATCCCAACCATCAGTGTGCTCTGAGACTCTATGGGGCTCTAATGAGTAAATAGAATTTTTTTATCATTAACTTTTTATGAGCATTTTTAGATTTTAGCCTCTTCTGTTAGGCTCATTACTACTCTACTCTCTGACTTATATCTTTCCAAAACCGGTTGATATCTCCTATATACTACTCTCTCATTTGTTTAGTCCTCCTTGTATGTAAAATTCCTCTGTTTATAGTTCTTTCATGTATTCATTTTAATTGTTTAATTGTTTACATGAGACTAAACATAAATATATGCCATCAACATACTATGATAAACTACAAAACCAAGCCATAAATGTCCAACTTTAATCCAGGTCTGACAACAACCAGCCTGCAATGTGACAGGAGACAGTCAGAGATAGGACACTGGCATTCTGCTCCACAATTCTTAACTGACAAAGGATGCATGTTCTAAATAGATATGCAGACAGGGTGTATGCTAACAAGCTTGTACCCAAAGTTTGTTCTTATTGGTAAAGGGTTTAAGGGTATTCTCTTTACCTTATGTTTTCGAAAGAACTCCTTTCAGTGCTATTTCCTCATGATGCTATGTAAAGTATAGAAGAGATAAAATTGAGCTTACAAAAAGACATATAAGAGAGAAAGCCAAGAGTTTAAATTATGCAAATTATACAAATCAGAGTAGTCTAATTTATCATCTCTTTTAATATATTGAATGAAAACCTTGAAACATCTCAAATGCAGAATAAAAATTCTGAAATCATTAAGAAGAAGGAATCCCTGAGAGTTTACTTAAGAAATAAATTTCCCAAAAGAGCTTAAAACCATTGGAAAAGCAGAATTTTTAAATGCTTGTGAGATGACAAAGAGGACTATTTCCACAAACCAATCGAAAATTAATGTGTCTTAGCACGTTTTGAATTTTAATCACAAAATTTAAAAAATATTAAAGACTTCTTAACAGACATAAAATGAAGTTATTTGTTTACTACTACTACTACTACTACTACTACAAATATAGCCTGGCTTAAAAGTACAGACCTAAATCTATATTCGATTATGTTAAAATGAGGAAATAGGACACAGAAATGGATTACATAAAATGATCCCTAATTGGTAAGATAAAAATTTGTAAAAATAAAAACATTGAAGATAATTATGCCACAACATTAATAGCAATTGTCTCTTAGTGTTGAGGATTGTATTAATATATATTCTGATATTTTCTTGAGTTTTTCTACTTTCCAAATGTTCTAGAATGCCCCTGAATTATGTTACTAATTGGGAAAAACACAGTTAAAAATGTGAAAAAGATAGAAACATTTTTCTTACTAACATTTTTCCAGGGTATGTCAAATTTGGATAAAATTTTGAAGCTATTTCCTGAGTAGAGTCATACTTTAGCTCGGGATATACTTTAAGACTTGAATAAGCCTGTGACATTTCAATCTGGCATTAGGTGAATTTCAAAATCTTACTGTAAGCTTTCTGCTGTACTGAAACTTAGAAGAAATGCTATGGAACATTTTAGAATAATCAAACAAACTTTTTATAGACAATACTATTTTTCTTGAAAGTTAAAATCTCAAATTTCTGCAGATGTAACTATTTGTCAGGATTAAATACCCTCATATGTATAAATCATGTACCTTATCCTAGGTCAAAAACATACTGTTTCTACTGGGTCTGTTGTTGTTAGGTGCCATCATCGAGTTGGGTCTGACTCAGAGACCCTCAGAAGGTTTTGAATGGCTAATTGTTTCAGGATTGCTTTGGGAGTGGATTGCCATGTCCTCCCATTTTTGTGGTGCTGAGGATCAAATTCATGTCCTCAGAGAGTGCATACCAACACTGTACCAATTGAGCTAAATCTCAGCCCAACAACTACTGAGGTTAGACAGGTGAACAATTTCCCCAGGACCATTCGGTTTGTATAATTTTTTTTTGAAAAGCTAGTGTCAAATCACTGATTTTACATTTTAATTGGCTGTGGTAGTACATGCCTGTAATACCAATAATCAGGAAGATGAGGCAGGAGGATCAAGAGTTCCAGGCTAGCCTAGGCTATTTCCATTATGCATGATAAAATCAAATGGTATACCTGATTAGAACTGTAGTGTTCTAAGGTGTAGGTTTGCAAAAATATAGCTAATGGACTGAACATAGTTTATAGCTGCAGATTAAACTCTGTCTGTTAAAGTGAGAGTATTTGCAATTTGTACTCTCGGGAACATTTTTATCAAATGGCAGGAGTGAGAGAATCTCTGGATTCTGCTTCTAATACAGTTACTACCTCATGGTCTCAAAAAAAAGGACTAAAATGCAAATGAAAATGTTGGTTTGGCCTTCATAGCTTTTGAAAAATGAATATGTGTCCAAAATTTGATACTCAAAAGACCATTATCTAAAAACATCTGGATTAGAAGGCTTTTCTTTAAGAAACAGGAAGATCTGGACAACCAAAAGGTCTGCACATGCTAGAAATTAGTTTCCTAGTTGTTCTTTAATGTAGGTCTGTGTTCTTTAGGCTTCCCAAATCCTACTTCACTCATTTAGACTGACTGTCCCCAGAAGCAAACTAGTCAGCTCTTATAAAGGTTGATGCTAATTTTAATTGACCACAATAGTTATTACATGAAAAAATGGATAGTTGTGGGGGCTACCTGTTGTGTCATTTCTGTGAAGAATTGTTTCTGGCTTTAGAATCAGTAAACTTTGATTGTGTATCAGTTAGGAGTATTTTAACTGTCGCTCAAATAGCTTTAATAAAGTTAAATAAATTTCCCTTAAAGCAAAATGACCAAGGTGGAATGGCTCCATGACTGTTCAATTCTGCAACTTAACAGTTCTCTCAAAGACTTATTCTCTGTCTTTTGTTCTGCCACCCTCAGAGAATTGGATGTATTCTCAAGCTGGCTCTCCTCATGGAAATAAAGTGGCTCCCACAGCAGTTATCACATGATGAAAAGACAATACATAAACAGACAAAAAGAGCAAACTTCTTTGAATCTCTTTTTCAGAGTATGAAATGTTTCAGAATCTCTCCCAAAAAGATCACTCTTAGTGATACATTGACCAGATTCATGCTCTATGTCCAACACTAAGACAAACGTAGGCAGGAGACTGGAATGCCTTGAAAAGACACAGAGGATTCAAATTACCTATAAGCTAGAAATAGGACTGCTTCCATTGGCACTTACTACCAGCATTGGGGAAGAGAAGCAAAAGAGTAAATTTGCATTACTATGAGGAGGAAATGGTGGAGAGGGGGCACTTGATTTTAGATAGGTAACTAACACTGTCTGCTACAAATTACATGTAATTCTTTCGTTTTATAATGTCCTCAAGCATATTACTTATATTTTCCTAACTTAAAAGTTCTTCATCCATTATTAAAAATAATGC
This sequence comes from Pedetes capensis, assembly GCA_007922755.1. Classification (NCBI taxonomy): domain Eukaryota; kingdom Metazoa; phylum Chordata; class Mammalia; order Rodentia; family Pedetidae; genus Pedetes; species Pedetes capensis. The sequence continues at coordinate 4,469 of VMDO01010145.1, forward strand.
TTTTTTCAAGGTTTATAACAAATTTTAAAATGTATTATATATTTCATATATGCCTAACAAATATGAAAGTGTAAATATTTCATATATTTTCCTTTTTAAAATGCCAGGTTTTCATTCTAATTCTTAAAAATAGAAAACAGTGTAATGAATCATGAAATTTTTAGAAATTAAAAACAAATCTGGTTTAAATTTTTTGAAATCTTCTTGTAAAACCATAGTTTAGATGAACTTCTACCCTAAGACTCTATTTAATCTTCTTAATGGATGAATAAATGTCATTTAAAGTTGGAAAATAGATAATTCTTTATGAGGGTTAGCTCTTTCAATATAGTATTCATTAAGAGATGGGACAATGATGTGGACATCCTCAGTACTATATTAGCACAGATGATCTTTGGCTCCACCCAGCACATAACAACACCTCTCCCCTTCTGGGACAAATAGAAGTACTTAGTTGTTTCATGTTCTACTAAAGAGGATACTTTGTGGCAAAGTACAATATAAAACAGGTGCTACAACATGCTCTACTGGGCAGAATGACAAGTGATGACTTCCCCAGAGTCATAGCAAAAGACAGATTTAGTGAATCTTCTTCAATGATGGAGGAGCCATACACCGGGGCTGCAGATTAAACTCTGCCTGTTGAAGTGAGAATATTTGCATTTGAGCTCTCAGGAGAGCTTTCATCAAATGGCAGGAGTGAGTCAAACTCTGAAGTCTGCATTTATTATAGTTACCACCTCATGGTCTCTAAAAAAGGACTGCAAAATCAGATGAAAACCTTGGAAAAGCAAAAATGTAACAATAAAGATCCCACTGGTTTCTAGGACATTACTACTCCTCACTAGAGAAAAAAGCCTATAAACCTTGAAAAGTGATCCAAATATCAACCAGGAATTCCAGCAAGTCCCAAATGTTCTTTACATTTACATGTTTGCAGACTTTATAATCCTTGGAGATCATCTATCAAAGAGTGTCAGTTGCTGACACTTTGGGTCTCTTGTGGCCGTAGTGATGACAGAGTACTCCTATCAGTCCTTGAAAATAGAGTAAAACCAACCTCAGTGGCCAGCTTCTATTTAACTAAGTGTGCTTCCACAGATTGGAGTAAGGGAGAAGGGAAGATGATACATTGGTGAGAAGACTGTGATTTTATTCCTAATTCCTTCTCCATGTAAATGCAGTATTACTATAAGAAAAGTCTTACAATCCCTGTATTTCTGTTATATCAACAGCAAAATGCAACTAATATCACAATTCCTATCCTAAGTAACTTTTAAATTTTCAAATCTTTACATGACAATGACTTTTTAAAAAATAACAGATCCATATAAGTGTACAACCGACTTCCACTAAATAGACAAGAAGCAAAGATCTATATTATGGGGAAAACTATGTATAGATTAATATGCTATTTTTAATAAGTAAAAAAGAGAGTTTAAGACAGGAAAAGCAATAGATTTTATTTTTAATATATCTTTAAATTTTTATAACATATTTTCACCATAATTTAGAATATATCCATAAAGATCAATAATTTATTGCAAATATGAAAAGATATCTTAATATTTAAAAAATATACTAAGATAAATCACCATGTTAATAGTGAAAGAAGAAAACTACGATACTATCATTTCAATATTTATAGAAGATGTTTGATAAATTCAACAGGTATTCAAAACCATAAATATAAATACTAAGTAGTAATAGAATATCAGTTTAATGAAAGGTATTGATCCAAAACTATAGCATTTTGATGCCTTATGAGGAATTAAAGTGTTCCATACAAGATTAGGAACAAAATATGACTATATATAATGCCTATATCTAAACAAGGGCTGGGATTTGGCTCAGTGGGTAGAGCACTGCGCTGCAGTCTCTGAGGTCCCGAGTTCAATTCCCAGCACTGCAAAAATGGGAGAAGGACCTGGCAATCCACTCCCAAGGCAATCCCGAAGCACTCAGCCATTGAAAACCCTATGAGGGTCGCTATGAGTCGGATACCGACTCGACGGCACCTAACAACCTAACCTAACAAGAGAAAGAGAGAGAGAGAGAGAATGAAAGAGAGAGCACACACACACATCCACATTATATGACAGCCCTGGATAAAATAATGCAATAGCATATGCTTATCAGTTTTTTTCACTAAATTAAACTATAAATACACAACAGTTCAAAAATAAGTTCTAAGAATATTTTATTTATTTATTTTAGAAATAGGACTTTGCTGTGTCACCAGGGTGGCCTAAGAACTTCAGTCCTCCTGCTTCTACCTTCCAAGTGATGAGATTACAGGTGTACACCACTATGCCTGGCTATATCCTATTTATTTGTTTTAAATCTTTTTTTTCTTCAGTGCTGGGAATCAACCCAGGGTTATATATATGCTAAGCAAGTGTTCTATCATGAAGCAAGTACCCTAAACTTCTAAATTTATTTCAATGGGAATATCTTGAAAAATTTTATGGATAGAAAACTACTGAAGACAATCAAGATATAAACATTCATAATAATAGGATAATATACAAATTGTTCCCTGACATGTATGCCAATTGGCCATGTTGTAGGGGCTTGAGTATTGCAGTGATGCTGAAAGCTATGCTCCTGGAGTTACAGATACCAGCAGGGTCACCTATGGTGGATAGGTTTCAGCTGAACTTCTAGACTAAGATAGAGTAGGGAGCAGGACCGGGCAACCCACTCCTGAAAAAATTAGCCATTGCAAACGCTATGAATAGAAAGAAACACTGTCAGATAAGGAGCCAGAAAATAAGCCCCCCAAGTTGGAAGGCACTTAAAAGACACTGGTGAAGAGTTGCCTTCTCAAAGTCGAGTCTACCTTAATGATAAGAATGCAGTAAAGCTTAAAGGCCTACCACTTGCTGATGTGGCAAGCCTCAAAATGAGGAGGAACAACTGTAAGCTTCCATTAATAATTGGGACAGGAAACATATATACTCTGAATCTAGGATAATTAGAATTAAAATTGTCAAAATGGAAATTAAAATTAAAATTGTCAAAATGGAAAGGAACACATAAACATCAACATTCTAGGCATCAGTGAGCTAAGATGGACTGGCATGGGCCATTTTGAATCAGATAATCATATGGTCTACTATGCCAGGAATTACAGATTAAGGAGAAATGGGATTGCACTCATCATCAAAAAAGACACTTTTTGTCCTCAAGCATTGTCCTCAAGTACAATGCTGTCAGTAATAGAATGATACTCATATGCCTATAAGAAAGGCCAGTAAATATGACTATTATTCAAATTTATGCATCCACCACTAAAGCTACAAATGAAGACAGGGAAGATTTTTACTAGCTTCTGTGACCTGGAATAGATCAAATATGCAGTCAGGATGTACTGTTAATTACAGTGACTAGAATGCAAAAGTTGGGAACAAGAAGGTTCAGTAGTTGGGCAATATGGCCTTCATGACAGAAAAGATGCTGGAAATCACAAGATAGAATTTTGTCCAAAAATGACCTTTTCATGTTAAATATTTTTTTACCAACATAAACAGCTACTGTATACATGGAATTCATCAGATAGAACATACAGGAACCAAACTGACTACATTTGTAGAAAAAGAAGACGGAAAACCTCAATGTAAAAAATCAGAACAGGAGCAGGTGCTAATTGTGGATCAGATTATCAACTGCTCATATGCAGGTTCAAACTGAAATTGAAGAAAATTAGAACAAGTGTAAAGGGCCAGGGTATGACCTTGATTATATACCACCTGAGTTCAGAGACCACCTCCAGAACAGGTTTCTTGTGTCAGAAACTAAAGATAGAAGACCAGACAAGTTGTGGTATGACATCAAAGACATCACTCATGAGGAAAGCAAAAGTTTACTAAAAATACACACAAAAAAAGAGAAAAGACTAAATTATATATCAAAAGAGACTCTGAAACTTACCCTTGCATTGAGCAGCTAAAGTAAAAGGAAGACATGATGAAGTTAAGGAACTAAATAGAAGATTCAAATCACATCTTGAGAAGACAAAATCAAATATTATAATGACAAATGCAAAGAGCTGGAGATAGAAAACCAAAAGGGAAGAACATGCTTTCTTTTTCTCAAGCTTATGGAGTTGAAAGAAAAAAAATAAGCCTTGAGTGGCAATAGTGAAGGATTCTACAGGGAAAATACTAAACAACTCAGGAAATATCAAAAGCAGATGTAAGGAATACACAGAATCACTATACAAAAAGAATTGGTGGATGACCAGCATTTGAAGAGGTTGCATATGATCTGAAACCAATGGTATTGAAGGACGAAGTGGAAGCTGCCTTGAAGAAATTGGCAAAGCATAAGTCTTCAGGAGTTGATGGAATACCAATATAGATGTTTCATCAAACAGAAGCAGCACTGGAGGTGCTAACATATTTATGTCAAGAGATTTGGAAAACAACTACCTAATCAACTGACTGGAAGAGATACATATTTGTGCCTATTCCCAAGAAAGGGGATCCAATCAATGTGGAAACTATCAAATGATATTAAGATCACATGCAAGTAAAATTTTGTTAAAGATCATTCAAAGATGACTGCAGCAGTATGTGGACAGGCAACAACAGGAAAATCAAGCCAGATTCAGAAAAGGGCATGGAATCAGGGACATGATTGCTGATGTTAGGTGGATATTAGCTGAATGCAGAGAATTCCAGAAAGCTATCTGACTGTATGGATCATAAGAAATTATGTATAACACTGAAAAGAATGGAAACCAGAGCACTTAATTGCATTCACGAGGAATTTGTGCATGGACCAGGAAGAAGTCATTTGTACAGAATTAAGAAATACAGTCTGGTTTGACATCAAGACGTGTGCATCAGGGCTGTAACCTATCACCATACCTCTTCAATCTCTATGCTAAGCAAATAATCTGAGAAGCTGGATTTTATGAAGAAGAACATGGCATCATGATTGGAGGAAGAATAATTAACAATCTGCATTATGCAGATGACACAATTCTCCTTGTTGAAAGTGAAAAGGATTTGATACATTTGTTGATGAAGATCAAAGAACACAGCCTTCAGTATGGATTGTGCCTCAACATCAACAAAACAAAATGTTTGCAACTGGGTCAGTATACAACTTCATGATAAAAGGTGAAAAGATTGAGATCGTCCAATATTTTGTTTTACTTATTCCTAAAATTGATACCCAAGAAAGCAGCAGTCAAGAAAACAAAAGTTGCATTGCATTGGGAAAAGCTGTTGCAAAACACCTCTTTAAAGTGTTGAAAAATAAGAAGATGAATATTCATCTGACTCATACCATGCTATTTTTAGTTGCATCATATGCTTGTGAAAGCTGTACAGTGAATAAGGAAGAAAGGAGAAGAATTGATGCTTCTGAATTATGGTGTGGGAGACAAATATCAATGATACCATGGACTGCCAAGAGAACAACAGATCCATCTCCATCATCAATGAAGTGCAACCAGAGTGCTCCTTGGAAGCAAGGATGGCTAGACTGCATCTTACATATTTTGGACATGTTTTCATGATAAAACAATTGCTGGAGAAGAACATCATGTTTGGGAGGGTGACAGTTTAATTAAAAAAAAGGAAAGATCCTCAACTAGATTGACACAGTATCTGCAACAATGGGTTTAAACATAAAAAAGATTGTGTGCCGGGCACAGAATCAGGGATTGTTTCCTTCTGTTTTGCATAGGGTTGCTATGAGTCCCACCTGACTGAACAGCACCTAACTACAACAACATAAAAATCTTGTTCTTATTCTGAGGTAGGGAACTGAAACGTTTAACAGCAAGTTGCCAAAATCATGATCATCCATCTCTAAGTACTTTTCTTGCATAACCAGCAAGGAAACTAAAACTATTTAATATTTCTACACTGCTCTTATGTAATTTCAATAGACGCAGAAAAAGCATTCAATAACATCTAACATTCCTTCATGATGAAAACTCTCAACAAATTAGATGTAAGGAACAAACCTCAAAATACTAAAAGGTACATGTGAAAAGCTGCAGTCAGTATCATATTTATCAGGGATAAGCTCAAAGCATTTCCTCTAAGATATGAAACAAGAAAAAAAGTGCCCACTCATTTAATGTAGTTCTAGAAATTTTAGCAAGAACAATCAGGCAAGACAAAGAAATAAAGGGCACTCAAATTTGAAAGAAGTTGTTAAATTACCCATGTTTGCACATGCCATGATTTTTAACACAGGAAAAAACCAGTCATTCATCAAAAAGATGTCAGAATTTACAAATGAATTAAGCAAAGTTTCAAAAAACAAATCAATATCCAAATACAGTAGCATTTTTATACACACAGTAGCATTTTATACTAACAATGACCTTGTTTTAAAAGAAATAAAAGAATTCCATTCACAAAGCTGCAAAATAATAAAATATTTAGAAATAAATTTAACCCAGGAAGTAAAAAATATCTCTAGTGAAAATTATAAAATAATAATGAAAGAACCAAACAGTACCAAACAGTACCGAACACTGTGCCTTGTAGATGGTTCTTTTTATATTTAAGATCATTATCGCACCCATTGTGTAAGTCTGTTTAGTTGAGGGTCTTCCCTCAAATATGATATCCTCCTGTAGTGATGGATCCTTCCAGACAAACATGCCTAAAATACATAAGACTCAGGGTAGCCATCTTTGCTTCCAAGGACACTCTGGTTCACTTCATCTAGAACAGATATGTTGGCTCTTTTGGCAGTCCATGGTACAGTCAATATTTGTCTCTAGAACCGAGTTCAAAGCATTAATTCTTCACCTTTCTTCCGTATTCACTGTACAGCTTTCACAAGCTTATGATGGAACCGAAAATACCATGGAATGAGTCAGGCACACCTTCATCTTCAATGTAACATCTTTATTTTTCAACACCTTAAAGAGGTGTTTTGTAACAGCTTTTCCCATTGCAATGCATCGTTTAATTTCTTGACTGCTACTTCTGTGGGTATTAATTGTAGACCCAAGTAAAACAAAATATTGGACAACATCAGCCTTCTCTCGTTTGCCATGAATTTGCTTACTGACACAGTTGCAAGGAGTTTTGTATTGTTGATGTTTAGATACAATCCATACTTAAGGCTGTGTTCTTTGATCTTCATCAGTAAATGTTTCAAATCCTCTTCAATATCAGCAAGCAAAGTTTTGTCAACTGAATAACACAGGTGATTGATGAGTCTGCCTCAAATCCAGATGCCACAGTCTTATTCATAAAGTCCAACTTCTCAGGTTATTTGCTCAGCAGAGAGATTGAAGAGATGGTGAAAGGACAGCAGTGATCCACACCCTTCCTGTCTTTAATACAAACAGTGTTTCCTTGTTCTATTGGAATGACTGCCTTCTAGTCCATGTACAGATTCCTCATGAGTACTATTTAGTGCTCAGCTATTCCCCTTCTTTGCAATGTTGACCATAATTGTTGTGATCCACACAGTCAAATCCCTTTGCATAGTAAATGAAATATAGACATCTTGTTGGTATTCTCTGCTTTCAGCCAATATCCACCTGATGTCACCAGTAACATCCCTGGTTCCATGATCTCTTCTGAATCCCACTTGATTCTCTAGCAATTCCCTGTTAATATAATGCTGCAGTTGCTTTTGAATGATCATTAGCAAATATTTTACTTGAGTGTGGTATTGACAATATTATTTAATAATTTCTGCATGAGTGCAACCCCATTTCTCTTTAAGGTGTCATCCTCAGCATACTAGACCATAGGATTATCCAATACAAAATGGACAATACCAGTCCATTTTAGCTCACCAGTGCCTAGAATGTTGGTATTTGTGTACTCTATTTCACTTTTGACAATTTCTAATTTCCCTAGATTCATAGTACTTACATTACACATTCCAATTATTAATTGATGCTTATGGTTGTTTCTTCTTGTTTTTATTCCTGTCACATCAGCAAATGGACATCCCAGAGGCTTTACTCCATTCTCATCATTAAGGTCAACTCTTTTGAGGAGGTAACTCTTCCTCAGTCATCTTTTGAGTGTTTTCCAACAGGGGGAGATCATTCTCCAGCACTATATCTGACAGAGATTCTCAGCTATCCATAGGGTTTTCAATGACTAATTGTTTTGGGAGTGGATTGCAAGGTCCTTCTCCCTAGTCTTAGTCTGGAAGGTCAGTCAAAACCTGTCCACCATGAATGACCCTGCTGGTAATTGTAATACCAGCGGCATAGATTTCAGCATCATAGCAATGTGCAAGCCCCCACAGTATGGCAAACTGACAGACAAGTAGGGGAAGGAAATTATAGGAGACATAAAAAAGTGAAAAGTCATCCTATGGTCATGGATCAGAATAACTAATATTGTTAAAATCACCACACTACCCAAACTATCCCTAAATTTGTCATAATTCAGCCCAAAATACCAATGAATTTCTTCACATATAAATAAAAATCAGGGAAGTACTGACAATAGTGCTGGGCTTGGCATAGTGTCAGAGAGTGTTGTTCTGTTGTACATAGGGTCACTATGAGTCAGACCCTACTCAACCACACCTAACAACAACAACAAAATTCTATGGATCCACAAAAGATACATAATAGCCAAAGGTATCCTGAGTGAAAGAAAACAAAGTGAGAATATAATCAAACAAAAACCTGAGGGCATCATCCCATATCTGACATCAAAAGATACCATAAAGTTATAATAGCCAAAACAGCATGGTAGTAGTATGAAAAGAGATACATAAAGTTTAACAAGGGAACAGAAGTCAGAACCCAGGATTATTACATGTTCATAAAACCGTCTGATTCATGACAAAGCCACCAACAACATATGGAGAAAAGACAGTCTCTTTAATAAACTCTGCTGGCAAAGTTGGATATGCACATACAAAGCATGAAACCAGACTCTTTCCTCTTGCCATACAAAAAAGTCAAACAAAAATGGATTCATGACCTTCATGTAAAGTCTGAAACTATGATACTATTATAAGAAAATATAGGGGAAATTTTGAAAACTTGATGAGTTTTTTTAGATAGGACCCCAAAGGGAGAGACAACTAAAGTAAAAATAGATAAATAAGATTACATTAATCTATGAAGCTTCTACATAGGAAAGAAAATAAACAACAGAATTAGAGACAATCTACTTGAGCCAGGCACAGTGACCCATGCTTGTAACCCCAGCAAGTCGGGAGGCAGAAAGATCACTAGTTCCAGGTTAGAGGCATCTTGTTTACCTCAGTGAGATCCTGACTCAAAGAATAAAAAATGGTTGGGGGTGCATCCTAGTGACAGAGCACTTACAAATTATGTGTGAGGTCCTGGGTTGGGTTCAACCTCAAGTACCACAAAAATAATAAAACAACAATAACAACAACAACAACAATAATAATAATAATAAATAAGAGAGAGACAATCTACAGAATGGGATAAAATATTGGCAAATTATTCATCCAATAATTGATTGAGATCCAGAATATATACGGAACTAAAAAAGCTGAACCCCTAAAACCAAATAATCCGATTAAGAGCTGCACTAAAGAACATCTCAAAAGATAACATACAAATGGCCAATAATTACATGAAGAAAATTTTCATTCACACTACTCAGGAGGGAAATGTGAAACCAAACCATGATGAGGCATCATCTCACACCAGTTAGAATGGCTACCATCAGTAAGACAAAACACAACAAATGACAGGAAGAATGTAGAGATTTTTTTTTTAATTTTTTTTGTTTTTGGACTTAGGAGTTGAACTGGGGGCCTCACACATGCTTTGCAAGTGACCTACAAGTGAACTGCATCCATAGCCCATTGTTTTACTTCTTATTTGAGACAGGCTCTCACTAAGTTATGCAGGCTGCCTCTGGTCTCAAGCTTGCAATCTTCCTGCCTCAGTCTACAAGTCCCTGGGATTACAGGTGTATACCAGCACACCTGGTAGAAAATGGAACTCTTATACACAGTTGGCAGAAATGTGAATTTGTGTAGATATTATGGAAAACAGTAAAGAAGATTCCTCAAAAAAATGACAATGAAACTACCATATGATCCAGCAATTCTACTGCTGGGTATACAGCCAAAGGAGATCATAATCATTGTGCCAAAAAGATATTTGCATGCCTATTTTTATTGCAGCACTATTCATAATAGATGAAATATGGGATCAAACCAGAGGTTCATCAATGGATAAAGAAAATGTGTTATATATACACAACAGAATATTATTCAGCCTTAAATAATGAACTCCTATCATTTGCAGCAACATGATGGAACTGAAGGTCACTAGGGTAGGTGAAATAAGCCAGACGCAGAAAGACAAATACCACATTTTTCACTCATTGGCGGAAGGTACAATCATGTGGAAGAATTGAATGGAAGAGTGGTCACTAATGACTTGCAAGTACACAGGGAGAAGAGATAGAAAAAAGTTCAATAAGGGGCACCAAAACACAGGTATAGTGGAAGAATTAGTTCTGGTTTTTCTATAGGACAATAAGGTAACTACTGGCTGAAACAATCTGTGATAAATTTCAAAATGACTAGAAAAAAAGAGTATAAACTTCCCAACACATAAAAATGACTAATGGTTAAGTAGATGTAAATACTTTTTTGCTCTGACTTAATTATTAGACATTGGATATATGAATTGAATTACTATAATATACTCTATAAAGATGTACAAACAGGCATGGTGGCATACAACTGTTATCCAGCACTTGGAAGCAGAAGCAGGAAGATGGCAAGTTTGAGGCTAGCCTGGGCTATCTAGCAAGACCTTGTCACAAAAAACAAGCAAACAAAATAAGACATACAAATATTATATCACAATAAAAAAACTCCTAAAATATAGACTAGAGTTTCACTACTTATTTATAGAAACACCACAGATGTGAGAAGGTAACCCATGGCCAATAAGCCAATTACCTGGATAGGCTATGAGATAATAAGACAAAAGCTGTATATAGTGTTTTCTGAATAATTTTCTTTGAATAGTGTGAAGGTAGATGGGTCCAGCAAAAAACCAGTACAATTAAAAATGTTTGAAGAGACAAGTAGACAATAAAAATATATAGCAAATAATATAATGACCATTAAGTTGTACCCCAGGCCTAGGTTCTTATACCATATCCATTATGATCTTGCTAAATATTTGACTTCTCTGAGTTTTAGATTTCTCAGCTGAAAAATGAGGAGCATACAATTACCTCAAGTGAGTTCCTACCTTTAGACCTTTAGAATTTTATGAGTCTATTCTATTCAAATTTACTCAGGAAATATCATACTTGTCAAGTATCTATAAGGTACAAAGTATTTTTGTAGGTACTTTGATGTAATTTTCATGAGGTAGATAGTACTAACTTTTTGCAGATGTCCCAAAAGCCTATCAAGATTTCTTAACTGGTTAACTTCATGAGGTCATCCCACAATGGAGCTGATATTGTTTGAGTTCAAATGTCCACACCCGTTCCAATATTCATGGAAGGTAGAGGTGCTGAGTAGACAGAATGAGTGAGAATGGCTGAATTACAAAATGGCTCCTACAGACCAAGATGCAAAAAGTCCTGTGCTGAAGTATTTTTTGAGACTCATTTAGATAAGCCATATATTTTTCCCAAATGAAAAAGTAATGGTGGAAAATCAGTTCTTATTATAATTTAGCATGAATCACAATAATCAGAGCAGCATTTAGCTAGGTATCAGCCTTTCTTTGAAATTTTGATTGTGTAGAGGAGGGAGGAAGGAGAGAAAACACATGCTTATGTGGGGCTGGGTTTCTCAAACCCCCACAAAAGCCAAAGCTACAAAAGGCACCTGAGAGTCTATGGGACAGGGAAGAGACACTTAGGGTTGAGGAAGGGCCCAAAAAGGGGGGAAAATATGGACAACTAAAAATTGCACTATTTAGAATTCTTTAAAATTCTTGCAAAAGTGAATGCTCCCAAATGCTAAATTAACACATAAAAGTCATTTAAACATCCACAAAGAACACTTCCTCAATTCAGTTCTTTCTTCTCTTCTTGTAGTTACCTATTCACATTAAGTGGATATTTCTGATGTTTCCAGAATAATTTTACCTCCTTAACTATTTCTCATTTTTCAAAATCAGTGGGGTAAGGGTAGTCAGGAAGGAAAAGAAAAAAAAAGAAAACAAATATTAAATAAGATAAAGACATTCAACTTCTAACTCATTTCCTCCCTTTCCCTCCAGAATATCAATCCATTATGAGATTTGCTGAATTTATCAACAAGTGAGACTTCAGAATCCACCCTCCTAATCAGCCACCCAATGCCTGGTGGCTGTAATTACTTTGACAATATTTAGTAAACACTGTCAAGAGAGAAATGATCTTATTCATTTTCCTATATTCTTGCTTCTTCTACTGTCTTCTTTCTTTCTTGGAAGAAAATTTTAAGTTTAAGTATACAGAGGATGGATAGTACCACTTTTCTTTAATAAAGGACTTTACAAAGTGTTACCCTTATACACAGAAAAATATGTGTATTCAAATATGTTAAATGTGTATGTTTAAATTCTATTTTAAAATTTTAAAAATGAAAGAATTGAACATTTTTTTAATTCAGAAAAAAAGACCCTTAGTCTCAACTACTTTAATATTTCAAGTCAAAGGTGATTTGGATCTGACCTAAGAAAAAATAATTTTCTTTATTCAAAATGCCAATTTAAGACACATATTCAAAAAGACTCTGATAGCCATGTTTAAATTATTAGAGGCCTTGGTAAATCATTTGTTCAGTGTTTCTGGATCATTTACATTTGTCTGTTTATTTATTGGATGGTTTTCATATTCTGTCTATTGGGCTCAAGTGCTATTATATTTCTGAATTATTATTTCAATCCATGCTCCACATAAATGGCCTGGTAGAAGGGATGCAATAAAAGTGTACTTTGTAATACTGAGTCCACTCATGCCATTACAGAAATCACAAAGTCAGCACTTTCATTTCCATTATACACCCTATTTGTTCAGAAATTATGTACAAAGCCATAAAAATTTGCTTGGCCATGAGGTATTAGCTCAGCCCACGAATAAACAATTAGATGAAAACCATAAAATGGCTAAGACAATTAAGAGGAAAGTTTAGGCCAACTATGTATGTGACCTGAGTTCAATGGTACTTAACAGGGATTCTTTATGTCAGAACAAGAAAAAACTCAAGAGACAAGGATTCCTAGCCAGGAGAAAACTTACCTAGGCACAGACTCAAATGCCCAGGCCTGGCATTGTGTTAAATAGGTTTGCTTATTCTTTGACTTAATTGGGAAACAAAAGGAATTAGAGCAAGGACAAGAGGATAAAACTTATACTTTGATAATATTCTGATTTATCAAAAGAAATATTGGTCAAAAATCAGGGAAACTGCCACAACAGACCCCCCAAAACACAAAAAGTTCTATTTTATATACAAAGGAGTAAGAGGTTCAGAATTGTAGGCAATAGACATAAGTCACAAGGGCTTTTTCCTCTTTTAAAACATCAATATTACTTTATACTTAGGATGATATTAAGTAATAATGCAGGTACTAGCCACATTACTTTCCCAATCATTGATGGTGCTCTAGCTCAGGATGTGATAGCAGAATATCAAAGGCTGGATGGCTACGACAGAAATTTATTTCTCACAGTTCTGGAGGGTAGACATCTGAGGTAGACTCCAGCACTGTCAAGTTCTTTTGTGGAGATAGGGTCTAAATTACACAGATTGCCTCTGGTCTCAAACTTGCAATCCTCCTGCCTCTGCCTCCCGAGCTGCTGGGATTATGCTCATGCACCACCCATGCCCGGCCACTGTCAAGTTCTTGATGACAGTCCTCTCCATGGCTTACCAAAAGCTACCTTTCCACTCTATCATCACATAGTGGGGCAGGGGAACTTAATTGGTCTCTCATCTTCTTCTTATAAAGACACTAATCCCATCATAAAGACCTCAACCTCATAACCTCATCTAAATCTAGTTACCGTCCAAAGCCCTCATGTCCAGATATCTTCACCTTAGGAAATAGAGCTTCCATATATCAATTTTGGAAGGACACAAATATTTAGTCCATAACAGATGGTAAGATTTTTCTCTTCTGGTTGATCTGTTTTAAAAGACCAAATAAAGTTTCCAGAAATTCAATGTTTTAGTGACTTTGGACAAGAACTATTTGCTATATCTTTCTCTGAAAGTGACCATCTATTATTTCAAATTCACTTCCCTGAATAGTGATCCTCTGTTGTTGTTGTTGTTGTTGTTAGATGCCATTGAGTCGGTATCCGACTCATAGCGACCCTCATAGGGTTTTCAATGGCTGACTGTTTCGGGATTGCCTTGGGAGTGGATTGCCAGGCCCTTCTCCCATTTTTGTGGAGCTGGGAATCAAACTCTGGACCTCAGAGACTGCAGCGTGGCAGTCTACCAACTGAGCCAAATCCCAGCCCCGGTGATCCTCTACTAGTTTCTAAATAAATATATTCTAAAGTATCAAGCATTTTAAAAACATTGTAAGTTACATAAATACTATGGAACACTACATGACCTGTTATATTGTTAATCCCATACTGTCAGAAATTTAATTTCCATTCTGTAACTCAGTGGCTGTTTGATTATGGGTAGGCATTCAATCTCTGTATGCCTCAATTTCCTTATCTCCAAAGTGGTGATGAAAATAGTATTTAAGGCATAGGTTGTTGTGATTGTTATTTTTATTGATAAATGGTTAGTACCTAGAATAATACTTGAAACATGTTGTTATGCCAAATAAACACTTGTTAGTTGGTGAATGAAATAGTCCAGGTTTTACTGGGTCATGCCCTCCTAGAAAGACTTTTCCAAATGTATATATTCATAGGTGAGAAATCTTTCTACTAGTAATGACCAGAAAGGGAGTCCCCCAGCCTGTGTCCCCAGATTGTGCAAGTGTTTATGACAGAAATTAGAAGCAAAACAAAAAGAGGAAAATGTAAGTTTTCCTTTCCTCTAATTTCAAGTCTCAATTGTTAAGCTTCAGTTGATTATATAAAAACAAAGTATTCACATCTTATTAGAAGCTTATCATTTCATTGACAAATGTTAAATAATCAGATCAGACATGAGAATATTTACCTTCAGCATTATTCATTAGTTGCTATTTTTTCCTTTTAAAGATTTGAACAAATGCAACTATTAGTATCACATTTAACAATTCTATTCTGGTAAAATTGCCCATACAATTGATTCTCATAAAGTTATATTTAACTAAAATATACTGAACATTTACCACCACAAGAACATAAAAAATATAGTGAAGATGAAATTAATTCAGACAGATCTGGACATACGTATAGATTGATTTTGGTAAGGTGTATTTTTATATAGAACAAACTAATTTCCTTTAATTTATCTGAAATAGGGAATATTACATTACATTATACACAATTAAGAATTTCAGTAGACATGATGATTAATCCAAAGGTACTATTAGCTTGACTTTTATACAAAACAATAAAATTACTTAAATTGCTTAAATTACACCTTGAAACTGAAGAAAAGAGAAAGGTCTAATCACCAAATTGACACCATCTGAAGTATTAAATAAATAATCATATTTCTCCCCACATGTCTGTCAGCTTGCCGCACTGTGGGGGCTTGTGTGTTGCGATGAGGATGAGAGCTCTGCCACTGTAACCTCAGACATGAGCAGGGTTACCCATGGTGGACAGCTTTTCAGCTGAGCTTCCAGACTAAGACAGACTAGGGAGTAGGACCTGGGGAACCACTCCGGAAACAACTAGCCATTGAAAATCCTATGGATAGCAAAGAAACACTGTCAGACATAGCACTGGAAAATGAGCACCCCAGGTTGGAAGGCACTCAAAAGACGACTGGGGAAGAGTTGCCTCATCAAAGTAGAGTCTACGGTGATGACAGAAATGGAGTAAAACCCCAGGGACCTCCATTTGCTGTTGTGGCACAACTCAAAATGAGGAGAAACAACTGTAAACATCCATTAATAATTGGAACATGGAATGTACATAGTATGAATCTAGGCTAATTAGAAATTGTTAAAAGAGTAATGGAGTGCATAAACATTGACATTCTAGGCATCAGTGAACTAAAATGGACCAGCATAGGCCATTTTGAGTCAGACAATCATATGGTATACTATGCTGGGAATGATAAACTAAAGAGAAATGGGGTTGCATTCATCATCAAAAAAGACATTTCAAGATCTGTCATGAAATACAATGTTGTCAGTGACAGAATAATATCCATACACCTACAAGGAAGGCCAGTTAATATGACTATTATTCAAATTTATGCACCCACCACTAAGGCCACAAATGGAGAAAGGGAAGACTTCTATCAGCTTCTGCAATCTGAAATAGATCAAACATGCAATCAAGACATACTGATAATCACTGTTGACTGGAATGCAAAGGTTGGAAACAAAGAAGAAGTCTCAGTAGTTGGAAAATATGGTCTTGGTGACAGAAACAAAGCTGGAGATCACATGATAGAATTTTGTCTGACCAATAACCTCTTCATTGCAAATACATTTTTTCAACATCATAAACAGAGACTATACACATGGACTTCACCAGACGGAACATACAGGAATCAAATTGACTAAATATGTGCAAAGAGACGATGGAAAAGCTCTGTACAAAATGTCAAAACAAGACCAGGTGCTGACTGTGGATCAGACCATCAACTTCTCATATGCAAGTTCAGACTGAAGCTGAAGAAACTTAGAACAAGTATACGAGAGCCATGGTATGACCTTGAGTATATCCCACCTGAGTTCAGAGACCACCTCAAAAATAGGTTTAATGCATTAGACACAAATGATAGGAGACCAGAAGAGTTGTGGCATGACATAAAAGATATCATTCAAGAAGGAAGCAAAAAGTTCTTTAAAAGACAAGACAAAAAGAAAAGACCAAATTACATGTCAAAAGAGACAGGAAAACTTGTCCTTGAATGTCGAGCAGCCAAAGTAAAAGGAAGACATGATGAAGTTAAGGAACTAAACAGAAGATTCCAAAAGGCAGCCTGAGAAGACAAAAACAAATATAATGACATGTACAAAGAACAGAAGGCAGAAAACCAAAAGGGAAGAACACACTATGTGTTTCTCAAGCTTAAGCAGTGAAGAAAAAGTTCAAGCTTAGAGTGTTAATAGTGAAAGATTCTACAGGGAAATATTAAATCATGCAGAAAACATCAAAAGAAGATGGAAGCAATACAGAGAGTCCTTATACATAAAAGAATTGGTAGACGACCAACCATTTCAAGAGGTTGTGTACGTAGAGAAAACAATGGTATTGAAGGACAAAGTGTAAGCCACCTTGAAAGAACTGGCAAAACACAAGGCTCCAGGAATTGATGGGATACCAATAGAGATGTTTCAACAAATAGATGCAGCACTGGAGGTGTTAACATGTTCATGCCAATAGATTTGGGAAACAGCTACCTGGCCAACTGACTGGAAGAGATCCATCTTTGTGCCTATTCCCACAAAAGGGGATCCAACTGAATGTGGAAACTATCTAACAATATCATTAATATCACACACAAGCAAAATTTTACTAGAGATAATTCAAAATATTCCCAGTATATAGACAGGGAATTACCAGAAAATCAAACTGGATTCAGAAGAGGTTGGGGAACCAGGGACATCATTGCTGATGTCAGTTGGATATTAGCCAAAAGCAGAGAATATCAGAGAGATGTCTATTTATGTTTTATTGACTATGCAATGGCATTTGACTGTGTGGATCATAACGAATTGTGGAGAACACTCCAAAAAATGTGTATATCAGAGCACCTAACTGTACTCATGAGGAATCTGTAAGTGAACCAGGAGGCAATTGTGAGAATAGAACAAGGAAACACTGCCTGGTTTAAAGTTCAGAAAGGTATACTTTCACCCTATCTCTTCAATATATATGCTGAGCAAATAATCTGAGAAGCTGGACTTTATGAGGAAGAATGCGGCATCAGGATTGGAGAAAGATTCATTAACCTGCATTATGCAGATGACACAACTCTGCTCACTGAAAGAGGAGTTAAAACATTTACTGATGAAGATCAAAGATCATAGCCTTCAGCCTTCAGTATGGGTTGCAATTAACCATCAACAAAACAAGAATCCTTACTATTTTGTCAGTATGCAATTTCACTATAAATGAAGAAAAGATTGAGGTAGACTGTGATTTTGTTTTGCTTGACTCTATAATCAATGCCTATTGAAGTAGCAGTCAAGAAATCAAAAGACTTATTGCTCTGGGAAAAGCTGTGGCAAAAGATCTCTTTAGAGTATTAAAAAGTAAAAATGTCACACTGAAGACAAAGGTGTGCCTGACTCATGCCATAGTATTTTTAGTCACATCATATAGTTGTGAAAGCTGGACATTGAACAAGGGAGACAGGAAAAGAATTGATGCTTTTGAATTATGGTGCTGGAGATGTCTATTGTATATGCCATGGACTGCCAAAAGCACCAACAGATCTGTCCTAGAAGATGTGCAACCAGAGGGCTCCTTGGAAGCAAGCATGGCTAGACTGCGTCTTAAGCATTTTTGACCTGTATTTAGGAGAGTTCAATCCTTGGAGAAAGGCATCATGTTTGGGACAGTGGGAGGTCAATTAAAAAAAGGAAAACCCTCCACCAGATGGATTGACACAGTGTCTACAACAATGGACCTAAACATAAATAAGATCCTGTGCCTGGCAGAGAATTGGGAAGTGTTCCCATCTGCTGTACATATGGTTGCTATGAGTAGGACTCAACTCAATGGCACCTAACAGTAACAACAATAATCATACTGCATATTGTATTCTTTTGAAGGAGCCCATAAATCTCAAATTCACTCATCAAGTGGCTCCTTCATCACATGGGAATGTAAGCCACAAGATGGATCTAAACTGTGAAAGAAAATAGCACGTGTACAAATGTTCCTCTGATGTCTGAGGTATGTGTTTACCTCTATCACTGGGTAAACTCCAATAAAGTTTCACTTATGACTGGATGCAAAAGAGGTGAACCTAATAAACTTATATTGATGGAGCATAAAGAGTATTAGTGATCTCATAAGGTCTTTGGCAGACAGGTGATGTCAGAGGGAGAAATACCCCATAGCACATCTCTATAAATAAACAGAGAAGTAGAATCAAGATACATGGCTTCAATGACTGCTATAGCTCAGTATCTACAGTAAGGTCATCTAATGAGCCACCTTTCTGGCACCTTCTCCATAGGTCTTCATCACTCCTATCTGTACAATGAGGGCTAAGAGGTCCTATGTAAGGCTTGCATCATTCCCTGTAAATCTACTGCCTCAGCCTCCCCTTTTCATGTTCTGTGAGTTACATGAACACTTCAAGCTTTTGTGCATCATAACTACTTACAAGCATAATTCTATCATATTTTAAATGTAAGTGAATACCAAGTTCTTTGGGAGAAATTTCTTCTTTCTAAAACTTCCATGAAATGATCCACATTAGGGAGAAATATGAATAATAAAAGAAAATGGGATTCCTGTCATCAACAATGAGAGATTTAAGTTACAAGGAGATAACATGAGCTGAGATTAAAGAAAAACAATCTATGCTTTTAGAACAGCCTGTATCAGAAATTTAATCCACCTGACTAGAGGAGACAGTGGTAGAATCTTGTCAAATCTTTAACAGACAGTGTAGGTTTAGAGGTTAGGGCAGCTGTGGGACAAGCAACCCATTTTTAACAGCGTATATTAGAATAGGATGGAGTCTATTTGCTAAAGCCATATTGAACAGAAAGCGTCCTGATCTGATTGTAAAAGGGACCCTTCAGGGACTGTCTTTTGCCAGAATAGCCATTATCAGGCCCAAAGCAGAATTCCCAATGATTTGGGGAAATACAAAACAGAAACTTGCCACTGCAGAGGCAAAATTTCCAATGGCAGCTCTTAGTTTCCCCTCACTCTGAGACTACCTTATCTCTGCATTTGCATAGTAAATGTTTCCAATCCAGATGAAAGCTGAAGAGAAAATAATAAATTTACTGTAATTTCAGTAATTCACCAATCCCAAAGGGAACATTTTTTATTACAAGTAATGCAACTTTATCAACAAGATTAATATTTGGTGGGAAGTACAAAAAAGATTTACTGTATCTTAAAAAATATAATATATTCCAAGAAATCAGACCAAATATGTCCTCTGAAGTAGCATAATGCAAAGAAACAAAAGACATTTTCAAATGTTTAATTTGTACTTTTAACAAGATTTAGAGATACAATATATCTTTGAATCCAAAATAGCTCTGTGAAAAAGGAAGAAGGGTGAGGGAAATTATTCAATAGGTATCTGTAGTTTACCTACCATGTTGGAGGTTCTAAACTAAACTTTGAGGACTGTGTTGTAAATGTGGAAAATACATTTCCTGCTATTAATAATACTTGTACTTAAATGTTAAGCTATTTACCTAATCACAATGAAGTAAAATTAGTTGCAATTATTCTCAGTGCTATGGAGATGAACTGTCCCACAAGGAGTATAGATGACAGGCAGCTGCCAGCCTAATGTACAGTATCTAGGAAGGCTTCCCTGAGCAAGTAACATTCCTTCAGCTGAGAAGGAAGATATGATTTGGGGTTAGGCAGGTCAAGATTTGGGGAAAGCATAAAGTGGAAAAATGAAAACCTCAAATGGAAAGGCAATGAAAATTGGAAAAATAATGGTACATTCAAAGAACCAAGTGACCATGAGGCCAGGAGACAAGAATAGAGATGGAATGTTCATGAGATTAGACTGGAGAGGGAAGCGATATCTCCTCATCCAGGGCCCAGGAAGTTATAATGAGGACTATGAAGTTTATCGATAGAATAATTGAAAACAACTGAAGAATTATGGAAGGAGGACATGTCAATCCACTCCTAAAGCAATCCTAGAACAATCAACCATTAAAAACCCTACATAGGGTTGCTAAGAGTCAGACCTAACTCGACACTACCTAACAACAAAAATAACTGAAGAATTACAAGCAAGAAAATGACACAATCAGACTTGTTTTAAGAATATCATTCAGGTAAATCTGTCAAGAATGAGTTGACAAAGACTAAGAAGGTAAGAGGGGAGTTAAGTTTAGGAAGGCATTCAAGCAATAAAGATGAGAGATGACAGTTACTTGATGTAGGATGGAGGCATCCAGATATAAAGACTTGGGAATCCTGAAATAATTCATAGAAATGAAAAGCATTATTGGTGATTAACATCTGCAAGGAGTAAATTAATGGTAAATTGAAAAAAAACTTTAGTTATAAGTAAAGTCATGATGTTCATAAAATTCAGAGAAAAAGACAAGAAAAGATGAACACGATTAGAGAAATATTATGAGGATAGGCCTAAGATTTCCCTGATGAAGGAATCTAAGAGATAAGAATGGTCAAAAGAAAGTAGAAACAATGAACAAATAAGTACGATGTTATTTCCATATCAGAAGTTATTATTGAGCAGTGAAAATAAATGAACCATCAAACTACAAAAAGACATAAAGCAGACTTAAATACATATTGTTAAGCAAAATCACTGCTCTGGAAACAGTACAAACTATAATTGTAATGGTATGATATTCTGAAAAAGGAAAATCTATAGACAGTGAAAATCAGTAATTGCTAGAACTTCAGGAAGAGATGGGAGAAATGAATAAGTAAACGGTGATTTTAGGGGCAATGAAATGATTCCGTGTGATACTGTAGTAGTAGATCCACGAAATTATGCTCTTGTCAAATTGCACAGAACTGCAATGTAAAAATCGACCCTCGTGAACTATGAACTTTGGTTAATAGTACTGCATCAATGCAGGCTCATTAGTTGTAACAAATGTACTACACTAATATGATATGATAATAGCTAGAATTGTGGGTGGCAGGGAGAAAAAGAAAAGAAAGGTGCATGGAAAATACTTTTTGTGCAATTTGCCTATAAATCTAAAACTATTATAAGTTTCATAGGAAAAAGAAAATAGCATAAGAAAACTTTACAAAACCAACAAAAGGGCAGAAAAATTTACAGGTAAAAATGCTTACCAGCTATTTGGCAAAACAGGTTTGCCCTGACAATAAATGCAGTAAATCCAGACTGAAAAATGAGATGTTTGGTAATAGTCAGCCAAAGGAGAAAGAGAAGAAGGACACAGAAGGAAATCAAAAAACAATTGTGAATATAGGTCATCTAAACTAATAGGAAAAACACAAAGGAAAAAATCCAGAATATCTTTTGGGAGAAAGTAGAGCCCATGTCACAGGTGAAAGACAAATGAACAGGGAAGATAGCATTTTCATAGAGAGATTCTGTATGACATAGCCAAGGGTCTATGATAGCAAGTAACAAAAATATGTCTTAAAACCAAATGCCAAATAAAAAAAGCACATGGTTAGGCTAGACAAAAATGGAATAAAGAGAAGTGGAACCTGTTGTTGTTGTTGTTAGGTGCCTTGGAGTCGGTATCTGACTCATAGCAACCCTCATGGGGTTTTCAATGGCTGACTGTTTCTGGATTGCCTTGGGAGTGGATTGCCAGGCCCTTCTCCCATTTTTGCAGTGCTGGGAATTGAACTCAGGACCTCAGAGACTGCAGCACAGTGCTCTACCAACTGAGCTAAATCCCAGCCCCGGAGTGAGACCTAGAGGACACAAACTAAAGGATATTCAGGAAATGAGGATTCCAACAAATGACTTGTCTCCACTGGTTGAGTGACCTACTGTATGGTACAGCCAGACTGCTTAGAATTGTCTGCTCATCAGCCATGAACTATGTATTTTGGGATTCAAGAATAAAACTGACAAAACTTTACATATTATTGCCTTCTTTTAAAATAATCCCCTTTACTGGAATGTAAAAATACGTTTTTACTGTCATTCTCTAGTCTTAGTCTTAGTTATCCCTCAGAGGTTGATCTCTGTCACTTACTTCTAGGAATAATGCTTTCATAGGTAGATAGGTAGGTAGGTAGATAGATTTTCTTTTCTTTTCTTTTCTTTTTTTCCTTTCTTTTATTTTTTCCAGTGCTGGTGATTGCATGCAGGGCTTTGTGCATGCTAAGCAAGCATCCTACCACTAAGCTGCACCCTCAACCCATTTTTAATTTTAAGACTAGCTCTTATGTTTCATAGGGTGCCTCAGGCCTGCAACTCATATGTCCCTGCCTCAGTCTCTCAAATAGCTAGGATTAAAGGTATGTGCCAGGGTGCCTAGCCATGATCCATTACATAACTTTTCATAATAAAATACTAAAAATCAGTTATTCATGCAAAAAGTTGAGAGGAAAACCCACTACCAGAAATTCTGAGAAGAAAGGGCTCTTCTCAAAGCTAGGTGTTGTGGTATTTATCTGTGGTAACAACTAGTCAGGAGCCTGAGGCAGGAGGATCACTTGAGACCTAGAGTTTTGAGATCAGCCTAAGCAACATAGTGAGATCCTTTCCCCAAAACAACAACAACGAATATAACATGGACTCTTCTCTAAGAATCTCTATGTGAAAACTTCCCCTCTTAATACATTAACGTTAACAATGATTAGAGAAATTATAGAGGAAGAGAAGGCAGAATCCCTTTGAAATAAGCATAGCAAGCAAATGTTCTTATTGTACTTGCTATTTTATTCTGGATGTTGACTAAGCAACTTGTGTAGAACAATTTTTTCTTAAATTGGCTGAATGGTCATTTCTCATTGTGAGGAAAAAAAGAAAAGACCTTTATATATCACAGTCATCTTCTATTCCTAAGAGGGGATCTATATCAGCTAATATTTCCATAAAGGCAATCCCAAGCCTAAACAAGAGCTGAATAAATTTTATGAATGAATACTATACAACTAAACTAAAATAGGATAGAGTTCAAAGAATTTTCTAATAATTATTTCCTGCCTGTGTCCATTAGGCCAACTTCACTAGACATAACATTGATTTTCACATATATTTCAATTATCATTTCTGAGAGACAGAAAAAAAGTGAGAAGAATACAAGGGCATCTGTAGTACTGCACAACAATACTACAAATACCCTTCATACAGCAACCCAGCCAGAAGAATCATGGAATGAATGACTCTTTAGTCTACCTTGATGTACAGTAAGGTAGAAAGAAAAATGGAGGCAGAGAAAAGAGCTTTGGCTTTAGTATTAAACCAACCAGGCTTTGAATATCTGACACTTAATTACTTGAGAAATTTACTGAACCTCAGCTCACAGATACTAGTGACAGCTGTCCTCATAGCATTGTTTTACAAAATGCATCAAGTGATTAAAATGCTGTGTATTCTCCAATCAAATCCACACCCTCTCAACAGTTTTAGAGGGCTTCTGATATAACCCATCAGAAGTCCATAAGCACCTGTATATTCATATTATCTGGCATGTTGAATCTTTCCATAAACATAGGCAGAACAGTAAAAGAAGGTTTCAACAAACTTAATAAATTCTCACCAAGGAATGTTTGTTCTTCATGATTCGTAGTCATCCAAATGACCTTTTGGAAATAGGAAAAATGTTATGGTGATCTTGTGTTCTAGTCTCTCAGGAGAGGCATTGTTATGTCTACGCAGCTATGTTTCTTCCGTGTGGCATTTGACAGACTAAGTTTTGTTATTTCACATTTCAGGAAGCCCTATTTTTAACATCTCAGTACTACATTATGTACTAAGATGTGCAACAAAACAAACCACAGGAATTTTTTTCCAATTTTCTTATTTATAACCTAAGAAAATAATTGGAAAAATAATATGAAAATAAATACCCAGGTTTAACTCACTTTGGGTGAGTTTATGTTAAAGGAAGAAAGTGGCTTCATTTAGAGTGGATGATTGGCAATAAGAATCATATAACATGCCTATCGGGGTAATTAATCAATGGATGTGCTGAACCCAAACAAATGTAAAGCAGGAACTCAATGATACTCTGTGCTATAAAATGCCTCTAAATAAATTCAGTTTTACTTCAAGTGAGGCAATTGAAGGTTGCAACCAAACTTGGGAAGGTGACTGGCAGAATGCCCTTTGTTTGTTGTTGTTGTTAGGTGCCATTGAGTCGGTATCTGACTCATAGCGACCCTCTGTACAACAGGGGAAACACTATTGTCAGTGCTTCTCTGCTGTTCATAGGGTTTTCAATGGCAGATGGATTTTTGGGAGGGGGTTTCCAGGTCCTTCTCCCAAGCCTACAGCTTCTGGTGTTCCCAGGCAGTCTCCCATCCAGGTACTAACCAGGCCCGACCCTGCTTAGCTTCCGAGATCTGACGGGATCTGCTGCCACAGGGCTACAGCTGCAGGCGCCCTTTGTTTAATGAATAGTTAATAATGGTCCTGAAAGATATACCAAAGCATTGGCCTAAATATGTATAGCTACCTATTGTTTACACTGCAATTGTGTTGTATAAAAAGTCACTTCTAAAGAGTTTTAAAGTAGTTTATTTTCTCATTTTCTTCAAAAGAATTTTAAAATGAAGCAATTTATTTTAAATAGGTAAACACATTTCTTAAAATTTAGTTAATCATTTGCTTAGGTACTATTGTCATGCTTTTCATCAAAAAAAAAGGCTACTTGAATTATTCTAAATTAATAAGTTTTCCTATATATTCTGACCATCTCGGGCTCTGCAAGAAGTAGCAAGAACTGGTGGAAAAGGGGGCAACTTTAAATTACCTAGCATGGACATGGGCTTTCCAGTTATATCTGAATACTTTAAAATAAAATTCCCAGAAGTCTTTTGGTGTGTTGGTTTTTGATCCTCCAGAAACCAATAATTTGACAAAGAATAAATGATCCATATCTGTAAAAGATAATTTTCAGGATATTCTAATAGCAAAATTGGGCAGAATCCTTTAAAAATATATGGTGAAAAAAAGACTCAAGTAGAAAACAAATGCTGGTATTTCCTTAGAGGATTATAACTTTCTAGCTCTCCAACTTTTCCCAAGTAGCATCTAGCAAAAACATTCACCAAATGCATGCTTAGGTGAATTAGTTTAACTGCTCTGCTGGGTTAAAAGAATTCTCCGGGTCAAAAGTTTCATTTTTAAAATATTAAATTTTTTTATGAATTTTAAATAACTTACAAAATAGTTGATTGAATATATAATAAATAACGTTTTTGTACCAATCAAAAATAGTTTTCCTTTCAAAAATATGAAAACTTTGCAAAGAACAAATATATTGTCATGTGTGATTTTTTATGAGACTAAAAATATATCTTATTCTAACTTTGCCAGCAAAGTATAAAAAAAGAAAAGTGGCATTATTTTTTTCATAAGTCTTTTAGAAATAATATTTTTAAAGAATTGATACATTTAAAAGAGTCTAATTCTGTTATAATTAATTCTATGGCTAAAAGTTTGCATTGACTTTGTAAAAGTTAAAACTATATAACGATAGCTGCTGTTGAGATATAATGCACAAGATAATTAAGGAGGTATTTTCACTCAGGCTATTGGGATAGAATTTTCATTAGTGAGGAACACTTCAAAGAGGGAGAGAAATTGAAATTTTATAAATGAGGAGGAAGGGTGGAATGCATCTTATCTCAGAACATGCAAAAAGAAAGAATTCCTTTTTGGTTAGTAGTTTCTCAGAACACAAATGGTGGGGGCACTCAGAGGAAAAACTGGAGGAATTTCTCAATTATTGCTGCTGTATAGAAATGAAAGGCTCAAGAAAAGTTCCACACTGCCACTGTTAATAATTTAAAACCTTTAAAACATTTGCTATACTGTTTCCCCTGTTGTACAGAGGGTCACTATGAGTCGGATACCGACTCAACGGCACCTAACAACAACAACAACAAAACATTTGCTAAACCATTCGCACACAAGATCTCAAAATACCTTATGATAGTATTTCTTATTCCCCTGTAAAAGTTTTATAGATACATGTTGTCGTTTTTGTTAGGTGCCATTGAATCAGGTCCCACTCGTAGTTTTCTTCATAGGATTTTCAATGGCATATTGTGTTGGGATTGTTTTGGGGAGTAGACTGCTACATCATTCTCCCATTTTTGTGGTGCTAGGGATCAGCCCTGTGTCCTTAGAAAGTGTGAAGCAGCACTCTACCAGTTGAACAAAACCCCAACCCTACATACAAGTAGTTGATTGTAATTTGTGTTAGTTTCCCCACCTGTTATGCTGAATAATTCAACTTGAATATGAGAGTGAAAAGTTATTTTCTCACCTTCCTCAATATCTATAAAACTCTACTTAATACCAATGGAGTAGCCACTTATTGTAATTTATTTTTTTCTAGGTTATGAGTGAAATAATATTACCAATTTTGATTTGTGATGAAATGAAAAAAATATCATGAAATTTCTAAGGAGTTGTGGAATGTCATGGTGCTCTGACTGGGCTGCTAGACATAGGAGAAGAGGTAGGGAGAGGAATAGGAGGACCATGTGCCCCATGGTTAGGTGCAGGTCACATTTTGGGAGTTAGGGCTTCTGGAAAATGATGTGCATCAGGTGGGAAACCAGAAAAATCATGGGAGACCATTTGGCTTTTAATGTGATTTTCCCCATAACATGTGACTCAAGTCTTCTGAAAGTTTTTTATTTCCATGGTAACATTGAAGATATCATGATAATACCATTGCCACAAGGCTGTTCCTTCATATCCTGCATGTCTTCTAGAACAATGGAAGGTAGTAAGTTTGAGAATTAAGAGAGAACATGTGAGTCAAATTAGTCAGATTAGAGGCCACCTTTCTTAAAGAGCTCACCACGCAGCCCTGGTCTAAGAGCCTACCTGACACCACTGGCTTCTAGTCTCCCTCTCTCCAAGAAATTACAGTTGTCCCTCAGTATCCATTGGGGGATTGGTTTTAGAAGCTCAGTGAATACCAAAATCTGCAGAGGCTCAAGTTCTGTATATAGAATGCCACAGATTTGAATAACACTCACACATCCTCCCTTGTATTTTAAATCATTTCTAGATTATTTGTAATACCTAGTACTATAAAAACATTTGTTATACATATTGTTTAGGGAATAATGATAAGAAAAAAATTAATATAGATGTTCAGTATACATTTGTTTTTTGGCAGTACTAGAGGAGTGAACCAGGGTCTTGTGCATGCTAGGCAAGTGCCCTACCACTGAGCCACACTTCCAGGATGTTTTTCAGTTTTCATTTTGAAGTAGGATCTTGCTAAGCTGCACAGACTGCTTCTGGCCTCAAACTCATGAACTTCCTCCTTCAGCCTCCTAAATTGCTAGGATTAAAGACATGTGCCACTCTGCCTACACACACACACACACACACACACACACACACACACACACACACACACTCATCCGAGGTTGTTTGAACCTACCCATGGATGCAGAACCTGTAGCTATGGAAGGCCAATAGTATTTGTAAGAAACATAATAAGTAGTCTGGATCATTATGGTGGTAAATTTAGGCAGGATTAGCAAGCTAGGTAGCACTTTCATGCACCTGTACATCTAATTATTTAATTCTTTGTTCTGTGATTCCTTCCACTAGAAAGTAAGAATCATGAAAACAGAAATTCTCTATTTTTACTTATTGCCAATTCCTTGACACTGAGAGGGCACATAGTGGGTTATTACATGTTAATTCAGTGAAATAAATTACATATATTGAAGAGTAATGTCATTGGGTCAACATCATTATTATGTAAATTCTATCATCTTAAAGTCAAATTCTGTTATTTAATCTCTATCAAAAAACTGAATAACAATAGTGATATATTTGGAAGAATAAAAACTATGCATTCCTTCCTCCAGCTAATCTAATGAAACTATCTTAGTTCTTTAGTAATTTGTATTATCATTTTGTTGTTGTTATTGTCAGGTGCCATCAAGTTGGGTCTGACTCATAGACCCTATGTACAACAGAATGAAATATGCCCTGACACTGTACTGTGCCTGGCACTATGTCAGTGACTCTCTGCTATTTAAAGGATTTTCAATGGTTGACCATTAGTGAGACTGTTTTGGGAGTGGGCTGCCATATCCTTTTCCTGTTTTTGTGGTGCTAGGGATCCAACCCAGTGCCTCACAGCATTCAGAGCAAGCACTCTACCAACTGAATTAAAGCCTAGCACATTTTCATTTTGTTTACTTTAAATTTCCTCAAGTAACATAAGAATTAAGCATTCAAAATGTCCACCAATGCATTTTATAGCCCCCACAAATCTGCCAGCTTGTTGTGCTATGGGGGTTTGCATGTTACTGTGATGCTGAAAGCTATGCCACTGGTATTTCAGATAACACCAGGGCCACCCATGGTAAACAGGATTCAGCTGAGCTTCTAGATGAGGAAGAAGGATCCAGCAGCACATTCCCAAAGCAGTTAGTTAGCCACTGGAAACCCTATGAATAGCAAAGACCCACTGTCAAATGTAGTGCCTGAAAATGAGCCCCCCAGGCAAGGAAGGCATTCAAGAAACGACTTGGGAAGAGTTGCCTCCTCAAAGTAGAGTCAAACTTAATGATAGAAATGGAGTAAAATCTGGGGGACATCTTTTTGTTGATGGGCATAACTCAAAATGAGAAGAAACAGTGACTACAACAATGGCTCAAACATAAAAAGATTGTGTATATGGCATAGTGTCGGGTAGTGTTTCGTTCTTTTGCACATAAGGCCCCTATGAGTCAGCTATGACTCAAGGACACCCAACAACAACAGCAGAATTTCACAGAGATTTTTTCTAGCAATTCAGAATGCTCTAGAGGATGTCTCACATATGAAATACCTTTGGAAAATAACAAAATTGAACATTTAACTTCTTGTAATGAAACAAATAGGCTTTCTCTTATCAAAATGTGGTGGTTATTTAATTATATAATTCTTTTTGCATTGTCTTCTGGGGACCTCAAAGGCAAACTGAACTTTCTGACAGTGAAAATGTTAGCATAATTGGTTTCCATAAACTTAATATAGGTGTAACTACTACTATTTAGGGCACATTTATCTTCGTCAGACATAGTGCTAAGCAACTTAGGGAAATCCCCTCACAAAATTATTTTTATCCTGAATGAATGAAAGGTTTTATCATGCATAAGAGGTAAGCTTCCCTTTACCATAGATGAGAATGGGAAGTCAGATAACTTACCCATGTTCACATAGCTACTAAATGGGGAGGCTATAATGCAAGCTCTGATCTAGGAAATGGTTCACACACTGCATTTGACAACGTACACTCCATTCCTGAAATTTATTTTTCCTTATTCATCTTAATTTTATTTATATTTTGTATTTTCAAATCTGATTGATACTTCTCTTTAAATTATATACAATATATATATTATATATATATAATATATATATATTATATATATATATATTTTTTTCATTCATTCTAGCTCCCACCAATCCTAAGCAAAATGAAGTAGGGAATAAACAAATGACAAATAATAAAATAGCAATATGAACCTTAAAATAACCATAAACTAAATGTCTAATAGGCAGCTAAGAACTCCATGCACCTTGTCTATCATGTGCCCTCTTCTCTGCTATGCATTGAATTGTACCTCTTCCCCAACTCATTTCCAAATAATTGATGTGTAAAGTCCTACCTCTAGGGATCTCAGAATGTGACCTTATTGAGAAATAAGTTTATTGCCGATGCAATTAGTTAAGATGAGATCATACTGGATTATGTTGCGCACCTAATCAAGAATGACTAGTGTCAGAAGAGAAAAGATACAGAGAGAGAAGATGATGTAAAGAGATACGAAGGAGAAGGCTATGTGTTGACAGAGGCACAGGTTAAAGAGTTATATCTCAAGCCAATTAGACCAGAAGCTAAGAGAAAGGAATGAAAAAGAGTCTCCCCTACAAAGGACACTTTAGACAGAACATAGCTGTACCGACACCTTAATTTTTTTTTCCTCTCAGCCTCTAGAACTGTGTAAAAATAAGTTCCTGTTGTCTTTAGCCACCCACTTTGCAGTACTTTGTTATGGCAGCCCTAGGAAACCAATACACTTTCCAAAATTGCTGCCGGAAGGCAGATCGAATCCTAACATGAAGTAGCTCCACTAAAGTCATTTTGATAGCAGTTAGGAAAACTGGAGGCAGTGCATATATATAATTGTTAGCATTTCTGGCAGATGCTTAAAGATACTGAATGAGGCAAAAACTAAAAAATACAGAACATTTGGAGTTGGGAGTGGATAACTACCTCATTAAGCGATTACTGCTGGGAAAAGTTGAGTGGCTCCGGATTGGCTATTATTTAGATTGGGTACAAATAACAGAAGAGTTTTCATGAATATCACATTAGCTTATTACACAATCCAACTCTTTGCAGTCTGCTCTGTCTAGAAGGAAATTTTTTTATGTCACCCAGATTAAGTAACAGTTGGATGGGGTGAAAGAATCCCCTCAATTTATCACCTTAAAAACATATCAATGGACTTTTATATTCCAATCACAGCCTGTGAATCACATTGTCCACCACCATGTCTTTGTCAGCTTTTATCTTCATTTAGTTTGCCTAAAGGTACAGTGGGCTGGGATTTAGCTCTGTTGGTAGAGCGCTGCGCTGCAGTCTCTGAGGTCCTGAGTGCAATTCCCAGCACCACAAAAATGGGAGAAGGGCCTGGCAATCCACTCCCAAGGCAATCCCAAAACAGTCAGCCATTGAAAACCCTATGAGGGTAGCTATGAGTCAGATACTGACTCAACGGCACCTAACAATAACAACAAAACAAAGGTACAGTGCTCAACATCACAGAGATTTCTTGTTAAATGTCTTTAACATGTATATGAAGTCAAATAAATTGGAAAAATAATTGGAAACCTCCAAAGTTATGAAACTACATAATAGCTTTATAGGACAGGACTACTCCCTAAAAGTAGGAGGCAAAACAAACATTAAAAAACAAAACAAAACAAAGCAATCTGAAATTAGGCCCTGATCTTCAAGCAGTCAGGAGAAAAGGGTGGAAAACAATAATCATTTCCTTTCTAGCCCAATGAAACTTTTATTAGTTATCCTCAGCTTCAAAGTACTTCATCAGTGTGTCACTCAGGCAAAAACAACACTGTTCCTTTTTTAAAAAAATAAGGTATCAATGACTACATGGTACTGGTTATTTAATTGGAAAATGTGTCCTGAGGAATGTATAAATACAGGTAATGGTGAAGAAGCTGCAGCACCATTATTCCACCAAGCATTGTTCCCTAAGACCAGATGTTATGATAGATGTGCAGTCTCATTGTTTTGATAAGACTAAACTTTGCAGTGGAAGCCAGATTACATTTCCTCAGTGAGGCTTATTAAATCCTACTGTTGGTGCTTGCCCATTTTGAACAGGCTGTCACCTTCAAAGAAAGAAAACCAAACCAAACCAAGTCACCCAAACCAAACTAAACCAAATAAAACAGTATTCTTAGCTGCTTTATATAAAGATATTATTCCATTCCATTCCATATCCATAAATTTTCCTAATTTTTCAGTATTACATTTAAGATTTCTATTTTTTAACATGCAGTTAAAATTTACTAAAATATAAAATTTATCAAACTTACACTAGTAGTCTTCAAAATATGGGGAAAATTATTTTCTTGGGATTGTTAGCAAGAAAAGCTTCACATTTCTTTGTATTTACACTTAATCAGAAGTTAATGTCATTTTTATTAGTCCATTTTGTGTTACTATAACAAAATGTCTAAGGCAGGCTATTTTATAGAGAAAAGAAGTTTGCTTAGCTCTCAGATTTGGAGGCTGAAAGTCCAAATAGCATAGTTCTGGCACTGGTAAAGGAATTCTTACTGGCATATTTCTATACATGTTGTTGTTATTGTTGTTGTTGTTGTTGTTGTTGTTAGGTGCCATTGAGTTGGTATCCGACTCATAGCGACCCTCTGTACAACAGGGGAAACACTATTAGTGCTTTTCTGCTGTGCATAGGGTTTTCAATGGCAGATTGATTTTTGGGAGGGGGTTGCCAGGTCCTTGTCCCAAGCCTACAGCTTCTGGTGTTCCCAGGCGGTCTCCCATCCAGGTACTAACCAGGCCCAACCCTGCTTAGCTTCCAAGATCTGATGGGATCGGATGACACAGGGCTATGGCTGCAGGCTTCTATACATGTACACCTCACATAATCTCAAATCAGAGTAAATCTATCTCCTCAAACGTAAAGCACCAGTATTCAATCATGGTGGCTTCATGGAGGATAAGGTCATCAAATGACTCTGTTGTAGTTAAGTGCCATCAAATAAGGTCTGACTCAAAGTGACCCTATGTACCACAAAACAAAACAATACCCGATTCTGTACCAGGCACATGATTTCATTCACATTTAAGCCCATTACGGCAGGCATTATGTCAATTCATCTAGTGGAGGGTTATCCTTCTTTTCATTGACCTGACACTCTCCCAAACATGATGTCCCTCTCCAGGGATTGGTTCCTTCTGACTACATGTCCAAAGTACATAAGATGCAGTCTAACCATCCTTGCTTCCAAGGAGCATTCTGGTTGCACTTCTTCTAGGACAGATCTGTTGAATCTTTTGGAAGTCCATGGTACATTCAATAATCATCTCTACGACCATAATTCAAGAGCATCAATTCTTCTCCTGTTTCCCTTGCTCAATGTCCAGTTTTCACAAACATATGGTGCAACTGAAAATACCATGGCATGAGTCAGGCACAACTTCATCTTCAATGTGACTTTACTTTTCAATACTTTAAAGAGATCTTTTGGCACATCTTTTCCCAAAGGAATGTGTCTTTTGATTTCTTCACTGCTGCTTCCATGGGTGTTGATTGTAGAACCAAGTAAAGCAAAATCTAGGACAACCTCAACTTTTTCTCTTCTTACTGTGAAGTTGCACACTGACCCAGTTGAAAGGATATTTATTTTGTTGATGCTGAGTCACAATCCATTCTGAAGGCTGGGTTCTTTGATCTTCATCAGTAAATGTTTCAAATCCTCTTCATTTTCAGCATGCAGAGTTCTGTCATCTGCATAATACAAGTTGTTAATGAGTCTTCCTCCAGTCCTGATGCTGTGTTCTTCTTCTTAAATTTCAGCTTCTCAGATTATTTGCTCAGCACAGAAATGGAAGAGATATAGTCAAAAGATACAACCCTGATGCACACCTTTCTTGACTTTAAACCAAGCACTGTTTCCTTGTGCTGTTTGAATGATTGTCTCCTGGTCCATTTACAGATTCTTCATGAGTACAATTAGGTACTCTGGTATTCCCAATCTTCACAGTGTTATCCATAATTTTTTATGATCTATACAGTCAAATGCCTTTGCATAGTTGATAAAACATAGATATATATTGAGGAGACCAGCTAAGATGGCAGACAGATAACACCCAGCTTGAGATGTGAGGTAATAAGAGAGTTTAAACAATAGCTTAGAATTCATATTGTCCACTGAGACAGTAATATATTAAATAAGAGCTACAGGTATAAAAAATCTACAGGTTAGGTAAATATCACCAACTATAGAAAAATTTTTAAAAGGGAGAAGGAATCAGCATGGAGGTCAGTGAGAGTGTGCCACCAGAAATGTGGACATTTTTTCCAGCAGGAAGAGATTATCAAGCACATAGAACTGGGCTGCCAGGAAACCCACTAGCAATTCCTCCAGACCATGTAGACAGGTAGTAGAGAGAGTCCAGATGTGAACAAGATTGGAATCCAAAGTGGAGAACTAGAGAAACCACTGAGGATGATCCCCCATCATCCAGATCACAGAGTATAGAATGCATACAGTCGTAGGAAAATTTCACATGGGTATCTGGAGCTTGAATCCCACAAGGAGTGTACCTCTGGCAGCCTGTGAACATCCTACTGATAAGACACTGGCAGCACTTCATGCAGAGAGCAACTGGTGAGTGAGTCCCAGTACCAGGAGCAGCCAATGAGATCAGCACAGCCACTATCCCCTCATTACAGAGGTCCTGACTGCACAGTTTGCAATAGGAGAGCAGTGGAGTGTGAGTCCCACACAGGAGCACAGGCCTCAGATCCACTGGGGGTGGCACAAAATAATCCCACCCACCGCACCATGTGGTCAGTGATCAAGTACAGTGAGGCTCAGGACACACAATAGGGCAGAAGGCCCAGCATTGGGATCTGGCTCACCATCATCTGCTGCTGCTGTTTGGGCTGTGCTCTTGAAGCTGAGATTTTAGTGCATGAGCTCTGCAGGCAGGGGCAGAAGTCTCAGAAGGATGGCAGGGGACACGCTACCTCTCTGCTAACACAGCACAGGCACAGCAGCCCACAGCACTGTTCATCAAGAGAACCCTGAAGCCCAATTGAGCCTGAGAGACCAGTGTGGACTTTCTGCCATCATTCCCCACTGGAGGGATGCTGCACAAAACCCCTCTCCCCAGACCTGCTGGCTTTCAATGAGAGTGCAGGTAAGGAAAATCCCTTTCCCTGCAGTGGAACTGAGAAATCTCAAAGCTGTCATCATGGCTTAGGAAATTTTACACAAGAGAAGAATGAAAACACATCTATAAGCAGAGGCACCAGTAGGCAGCATCAGGCAGGAAACAGATACTGAGGAACACTTCCCTTAAGGGAAGTGAAGTGGGGCCCTCTCAGTGGGTGGATGTGTGCTTCTGGTAGGAGGAAAGGCAGTTAAACCTGAGGTAAAGGGCTCTAGGGAAAGGTCTCTAAGAAGTGAACAAAAGCGGGACTGTGAGGGTGTATAAGTGAGACACTGGTTCTTTTGCTCTTTCCTTTGGATTGCTGTTAGTCTTTATGCTAGCTCTCTCTTTCTTTTTCTCATTTCCTTTTTTTTCTATTTTTATCTTCCCTTTATTATTTTCAATTTCAGTATACCCCACTTCCTCATAATTTCCTTTCTTTTTCCTTTTTCCCCCATCTCCTTACCCCTCTCATCTCCCAGTAGAGAAGTAGAGTTGTTACCCTGGCCTCCAGTTTCACTGGAACTGTGAACTGGACAGAGAGAAACTGAGGGGTGGAGAGTCCCAGGCATGGTGAAGTGCAACAGAAGATGATGGCTCTCTGAACTTAGGAGAACAAGGCTCATCTGGGGTTAGGTAGGGCTAGTGATACAGAGTAATAGTCCCACAGACTCAACAACCTAACACACACAGTGTAGGGTGTAGACCAAGCAGGGGCTGGGAACACCAGGAAAGGAGAGAAACTGAAGGCAACAGTGCTGAATACAGAATCTACAGCAGAACCTAGACATCAGGCACTGAGGCTGCAAACTACAGGTCACAGGAGTGAGAGAAAAGGTCCAGTGACTCATCATCACCCAAACTCAAAGGAACACCAGAGGAAGAATCTCTTTACACTCAGAGGAGGTGGAACCTAAACTCAAAGACCAAGCAATGGGCAAGTCGCAGAAAAAAAAAAAGTATGAAACCATGAAGGACATGCTAGATGTGAAGATCTCATAGACCAAAGCCTCTCAACAGACAATATCAAGCAATCCTGATTTTTAGAGTTGTCAGAATCAGAATTCAGAATCTTAATTATAAGTATACTAAGAGATATTAAAGCTAACACTATCAGTATTCTTGAGATCTTGGAGAAGAAGCTACCTCATTTGGAATTTCTATTATCCAAGGAGCTAAAAAATATTTTTAAAAATGAAGCAGGAATCCTTGAGATGCAAGTCAAGCTGAATGAAATAAACATTTCAATAGAATCCTCACCATCTTGACAGGATGAGGCTGAACAGAGAACCTCATATACAGAGGAAGAGGTACAAGATATTAGTTATTCACAAGCTAAGATGGAGAGAATGATGAAACAGAATCAATGAGATCTTCAAGAGGTTTCAGACAAAATGAGAAAACAAAACCTAAGAATTCAGGGAGTTCATGAAGGAGTAGAAAACAACACGAGAGGATTAGGAAATTTATTTCAAGAAATATTGAATGAGAACTTCCCAAACCTAATGCAAAAGATGGATACTTATACAACTGAATCATTCAGAACCCCAAACAGAGTAGACCAAAGTGGATACTCTCCATTTTACATTATTGTACAAATGCTTACCTTATACAGAAGAGAAGCTGTTTTGAAATCAGTGATAGAAAAGCACCAACTAACTTACAAAGGCAGACCCTTTAAAATAACCACAAACTTCACCACATCAACACTGAAGGCTAAAAAAGCCTGGACACATATCATCCATCTTTATTTTTAACTAGTTACTTATCTAAACTTCTTCTCACTTAGTATTCAATTCTTAGAATTGGATATACTGGTAACTATTTTGCTTCATTGAACTAAACTGAGTACTTCCTTAAATTTTAAGTGGTGTTTGGAATTATGCTCTGAGATTCTATATAGAGATTGTGGGAAGGATGAGTTATTCATCCCTCTATTCATATTTCCATTCAAAAGACACTATATCAGCCATGTGCCAGATATTGTGAAGATACTGGGGTTATAAAATAAATGACAAAGTACTTCATCCTGAATATGGTGATTGAGGAAAGAAATTTAGCTCCTTTAAAAAATAAGTATTTAAAACTTTTCTCGCATATAATCTTTTATCAGCAAAATAAATAACTGTAGCACACACATATGCACACACATAATCCTTGTTACTTATCAGATTTGCTGCAGTGATATCAGGTTTTTAGATTACTGGAAACAGAAAATAGAGCTTTGAAAAAAACTCCTTTATTTTTATGCAACTCTTACTTAAACATATTGTCAATTATCATTAAGGTGGAAGTAGATTTCAAGAGGGAAATAGCATATTTTGTAAATCTGCTATGCTTCCTGAATTATATGTACTCTGTTTATTCTCAATATGTCCTCTTTGATAACAGTCATATCACCATTTTACTGATGAGAAATCTAACATTTAGAGATTAGGTAATTTTATCAGTTATTCAACTATTATATGGAAAAACAGACTCACACCTATGTACATCTATTTCAAAACCCACCCTCTTGCCATTATACAATGTTTTTTCTACAGTAAAATTAACTGAAAAAAGAAACCAATAAATAAGCCCACCATTTTGTTGCTAACAGGATACCAAGCAGTTTTTTCTATTAAGGTGATCATTTTATTGCATGTACATTCTTGAAAGGCAATGTCTGTAAAATGTGACTTATAAGTTACCATGGAAATAAATGAAGGTCATTTGAATGAGAAAAAGTAGAGCTGATTTTTCAGGACCTGTAATAGTATGGGAATAAGCACCATCATCTACATTTGTTGGAGATTCCAATGGAGGCAGAATGGTGGGAAGGCATTACAGGGCCCAAATTAGAAAATTTCAGATGTACTCTGATTGGAGGTAGAAGTGAGGCTAAAGCATGTTAAGCTAGCAATCAGTGATCAAGCCCTGACTGTTTTTGCACAAGTACCAGTTTGGTTTCCTGGGCTGGTTACTACAGAATCTATGGGTCAGACATCTATCAGCATATAGATTATCCACTTGTACACTCCATCTCAATGTTAATCACCTAAAAGTATTATTTCTTAGAATTCAAAAAGAGATATTTATTGTTACTATCAGGGGCTGGTGTTTAGCTCAGTTGGTAGAGTTGCACAGGTAGCAGATTGTTTTCCTGGGCTGGTTCCCGCAGAAGCTATGGGTCAGACATCTATTGGCATATAGATTACCCATTTG
Organism: Pedetes capensis; assembly: GCA_007922755.1. Classification (NCBI taxonomy): domain Eukaryota; kingdom Metazoa; phylum Chordata; class Mammalia; order Rodentia; family Pedetidae; genus Pedetes; species Pedetes capensis. The sequence continues at coordinate 43,044 of VMDO01010145.1, forward strand.
TACACTCCATCTCAATGTTAATACCTTAAAAGTATTATTTCTTAGAATTCAAAAAGAGATATTTATTGTTACTATCAGGGTCTGGGGTTTAGCTCAGTTGGTAGAGTGCTGCTCTGCACTTTCTGAGGTCCTGGGTTGGATCCCCAGCACAGCAAAAATGGGAAAAGGACCTGGCAGCCTACTCCCAAAGCAATCCAGAAACCACCAGCCATTGAAAACCCTATGAATATCAGGAAAGCATTGACATAGTGCTGGGCATGGCACAGCATCAGGGTGTGTTTTGTTCTGTTGCACACAGGGTCACTATGAGTCAGACCCAACAAAATAGCACCTGAGAATAACAACAACAACAACAACAGACTATTTAAATCTAATAAAATGCATACTAGGATGCATCTATTGCTATATTTTGCCAGTCATTTTATTTTCCCATGCTTATGTAAGACTTTCTAACTGCTCCCTTCTTTGCGAATTTCTAACTTCTAATACTTTGCCAGTACCAATCAATTGCTGAGCAAGTTTACTATTTCTCTGAGAAATAAGTGCAATTATAAAGAAGATTTGAATATTGCCATTATTTCCTCTACATAACATCCTACAAATGTGGCCAAGTATTCTCATTCCTCTGATTGAATTATCCATGCTCCAATGTAAGGCCATTGCCACTACTCAAGAGGTAGATTCCATTGTCCCTCCCTTACTCAAAGATCTTTCCAGCAATTTTGCCTTTTTCCCCATCATGCATTTTTCCAGCTATAGTGTGACACTGCCATCAAGATACCTAAGGTGCTTGAATTGTATCATTCCATGATTTCCTGAATTTTAAGGTTTGTGCTGAGAGGTCTGATGTTATTCTGATGGATTTGCCGTTGTGAGTGAGTATGCCTCAGCTCCTTCTTCTATCCCCTGAATTCTTAGGTTTGATCTCTTTATCAGTCCCAGAATTCTTGGAAGTTTAGTCGTATTTTTTTTTCCTTTCTTGAGTCTCCTGTTGTCTGAACCTCTTTGCATGTCAGCATGCCAACTTCCCCCATCACTACAACTGTTTCTTGCAGCTGTCACACACTGCCATTGTGGCAGGTTACCCCAGACTCTCCACCTGCTATTCTTTATTTTCAGTCCCCCTGGATTAGCTCAGTCTCACAAAGTGTTTCCTCTCAAGATAGTCCTGGGTAAGGCCCTCCAAAACATGTAGCATGGGAAAATGAATCTCTTCTCCAATGTTGGCTCCCCGAGTTGGGGAGAGCCACTGTCTCACCAAATCTTCCAAAGAGTCCAAGGGCTTCATGGACTGTACTCTTGTCCTGAAGAACTGCTAGTCTGATGGCCTGGGCTGTTCAGTTTCCCCCTAAGCAGGAGAGCCCTGGTTCCCCTTCACTATAAGGAGCCACAGTTGGAGATATGTCCTGTTCATTCTCTCACTGCTCAGCTCCATTTTGCACTCTGGGACCATGTGTGGATTATGTGCTTTTCTAGACCTTCTCTCTTTGGAATAGAGTCCACTCCCTCCCATTATGACACCTTTGCTTTATCACATCACATGTAGGCTGCCTCTAGTCCACCTTCTTGCACCAGAAGCCCTTTCATGCTTATTTATTCCACCAAAAACAGTTCTCTTTGGACCTTACATTCCTCTTCAGTAGGTTCACTTCTAAGCTCCTCATTGTAAAAAGACTTCATTAAAAAAAAATTCCTTCTGTTTCCAAAAGCTCACCATCCACATTTCCATGAATGTAATCTACTTAATTTTTACTAATGGATGTTCATTTTCTGAGATGACATGGTTAAAAGATCACTGTGTTTTTCATATACACAGCAAAAAGAGCACATGGACATTATCTACTAATTTTTTAGAATGGAAGTAGGAAGAAAACTATAGATCCAGATGCATTAAAATTGAGCTTATTAGGAAAATGTTCTTTCTCTGTGTATTTTATTAACTGTTTTTAATTCTATAATGAGCTGAGAGTCTATATATATATATATATATATATATATATATATATATATATATATATATCAGAGAGTATTAAACAGGCCATACTTTTCTGATATCCTCAAAGACTTGGGAATTCAACTTTTAAAATATGCTTTCTATAAAATATGAGGAACATTTCTGACAAACACTCTAGGAAGGAAACCTTAAAGTGTGTTAAAACATCCTAAAATTCAGCAAAGGCAATAATTTATTATATTCCCTGGGGCTTGACATCATATTATGATAGTATTTCCTTTAAAATATTAAACTATATATGCTAATTGTTATTCATTTAAACAACAGAAGAACTTTATCCTCTGAATTCTCTAAGCACAGTGTCCCAGAAAGCTTTACTAGTGTGTGCATATGTTGTTGTTGTTAGGTGCCATCGAGTCGGTATCCGACTCATAGTGACCCTCATAGGGTTTTCAATGGCTGACTGTTTTGGGATTGCCTTGGGAGTGGATTGCCAGGTCCTTCTCCCATTTTTGTGGTGCAGGGAATTGAACTCGGGACCTCAGAGACTGCAGCGCAGTGCTCTACCTACTGAGCTAAATCCCAGCCCAGTGTGGTCATATATGTTGTTGTTATTAGGTGCTGTCCAGTCATGTTGGTATCCAAATCATAGGGACCCTACATACAACAGGCAAAACACTATTGTCAGTGCTTCTCTGCTATTCATAGGGTTTTCTACAGCTGATTGGCTTTTGGGAGTGGGTTGCTGGGTCCTTCTCCCAAGCTTATAGCACCTGGTGTTTCCAGGTCATCCCCCATCCAAGTACTAACCAGGCCTGACCCTGCTTAGCTTTCAAGACCTGACGGGATTGGATGCCACAGTGCTACAGCTGCAGGCAGGTATATATATATATATATATATATATATATATATATATATATATATATATACACATACATACATATACATACATAAAATACATATCTATTAAATAACTGAAGGTTTCTTTAATTAAAAGTGGATTATTGGGACAGTTGACAAATATACTTCTTTACATAAAATTTAGAGGGTTAATTCTATTTCCTCAGGCCTTAGTATATTGTACCTGAATAGACAATAATAGGAGTTGAAGGAAATGTGTTGAAGTTTTCATCAAAAACAATTATTTTTAACTTAATAGACCTTATGATGTAAGTTTACAGAAAAATTACTTGAAAAGTAACTAGAATGCTCATATACTTGTTCTCACTTCCATAAAGTCTCCCTATTATTTCTCATCTTAGTATGGGGCATTTATAAAAATTGATAAATCAACATTGATACATTATTAACTAAACTCTGCACTTCATATTAGGTTTCATTCTTTGTGTTATGAATGACATGTGTCAATTATTACAGTTTCACTACCTTTAAAACCCCTGTTCAATACCTACTTCTCTTTCCTTCTCTTCCCCAGAACTCCTGGAAACCATGGATCTTTTTACTAATTATTTTACTCTTTTGCTTTTTCCAGAAAGCCTTATGGTGGGAATCATATGGTGTGTAGTTTTTTTCTGATCAGCCTCTTTCATTTAACATTGTGCTTTTAAATTTCCTCCATATTTTTCATGGTTTTATAGCTCATTTCTTTTCATTATTGTATGCCACTGCATAAAAGTACCACAATTTATTCACCTATTGAAAGAAATCTTAGTTGCTTCCAAGTTTTTGCAATTATGAATAAAGCTGTTATAAACATTCATGTTCTTTTTTTGTTTGGGCAGCAGTTTATTATTCATTTAAGTAAACATCAAAGAGCATGACAGCTGGATTATAGGGTGGTAACAGTATATTTAGTTTGTAAGAAACTGCCAACTTGTCTTTTAAAGTAACTATATCATTTTTCATTCCCATGGGCAATGAATAAGAGTTTCTGTTACTCATATCTTTACCAGAATTTGGTATTGTAACTGTTTTAAGTTCTACTCACTCTACTAAATGTGTAGTAGTATGTCATTTATGTTTAAATTTGCAATTTCCTAATTAAATATGATGTTTCAAATCATTTTACATGCTTCCCTACCATTTGTATATCTTCTTTGGAAGAGCATACACTTTTCATGAATTCTTAATGTCTACCAGGCACTACATTATATCCTAGGATCATTTGTTAATCTTTCCCAGAGGAAACTATATATTGAGTTTACTCTATAGCTGCTACTAAAAAGAAAAAATGTCAATTCACTTTAAGAGGAAACCAACAGTTTAGTCCATGGCAAAAGCACTCTCTTTCATGAGAAAATTCACCATGGAGTCACCTTTCTCAACTTAATTTGCATGAGTAGGATGCTATATAAAATCCTATATTGTTTTCTCTTCTAAAATGGCTTTCTACACTGAGAAATCTATAGACATGCAACACATTCATGAGAGGTGAGGCATTCTTAATTCAATATGTCTGTCATTTAATCTAGGAAATTCACCCTTGGAATATAACCAACTAAAATATGTGTATGTTTATTGAGAGACATGTAAACTGAAGTACATAACAGCATTAGTAACAGCATTAGCAATTGCAAAAAAAACTAGGGAAAAAAAACTAATCCCTTACCAACATACTAAATGAGTAATTTGCGATATACTCATTTATGTAGTAGAAAAAGAACAAAGCAAATGAACAAATATTGCTGAAAGCAACAGCCTGGATATTTCTCACAAGCTAATGTTAAAAACTAGAATACAGGAGTAAATGAGCACAATCTATATCATTCAATTTATGTAAACTGGAAAAATAGAAATGATCTAGGGTGTTGAAAGTCAAGACTGAAGACATGCTAGAAATGTTCTATTTCTTAGTTAAAAGATTTTTATGTGTTTTTTCACTGTGCTAATATCTTTGAGTTGTATACATTTGATTTATGCCTTTTTTAATCATATTTTAATAAAATGTTTACTCTAAAAACAGTTGCTGTATTAAAATTTTAACTATGTTTTGTCTTTGTACTATTATAATGAAAAATACACAATTTAAATGAAAATAATCTGGAAGTTTTAGTTATTATCCTGGAAAAAAGAATAAAATCTTGAATCTAGCTATATCCCTAATGATGTTAGTTGTCTCTGAATTGGGTCTGACTCAAAGCGACTCTGCATACAACAGAACGGAACACTCCTCAACACTCCTCAACACTGTCACTCTCTGCTATTCATAGGGTTTTCAATGGTGGACTGTTTTGGGAGTGGATTGCCAGGTCCTTTTCCCTAGCCTGCAGCACCTGGTATTCCCAGGAGGTCCCTAATCCAAGGACTAATCAGGCCAACTCTAGCTTCTGAGATCGGGCAGAGATGCAAGGGTGCTATGGCTGCAGACATATATTCCTACACTTGAAAAAAGTTTGAAATAGTAAAAGGAAAATATATATACGTATACTTTATATTCTACATGGTTTGAGTGCACATGTATTTTCCATATCTTTTATTTATTTTTACTTTTATTTGATCTAACTTTCAAATCATAACATACCTATTGCACATATTTAGTTATTACTTTGAAACAAATACCCAATGAATATTAAGGTTGTAAAGCATGTGATTTGCATCTTGGAGAGGATGTTATAAGTAGGGATCTCTTCAGGGTATAATTGTGTATGTTTGTTTCTTTCTCCTAGATATGTTCTGAAAAGCTAATGATGGACCATGTTGAAACTAATTGAAAGATAAGAAGTGTGGTTGGATTGAATGATGTGCAAGCAAATTATTTAAAATGTGGTTGCAGAATTATATAGTATTGATTTCATATATAATGTCTTTGGTTTGGGGGCCCCAAGGAACTCCATATTTTGGTATCACTAAAATCTGAAGCTACTCTCTTTTCATGAGTATTTCAATGAGTTGTTGTGTAAAATTATTCAAAGTTTCCACTTTGTTCACCAGTTCATTGATACATTCATTTATGAATACTACTCTTTATATGGGCTGGGATTTAGCTCAGTTGGTAGAGCACTGCTCTACAGTCTCTGAGGTCCCGAGTTCAATTCCCAGCATTGCAAAACGGGAGAAGGATGTGGCAACCCACTCCCAAGGCAATCCCTAAACAGCCATTGAAAACCCTGTGAGGGTCTCTATGAGTCGGAATCGACTCGAAGGCTCCTAACAACAACAACTCTCTATATGGGAGAAGGATGTGGCAATCCACTCCCTAGGCAATTCGGAAACAATCAGCCACTGAAAACCCCTTGAGGGTTGCTATGAGTTGTACACAACTCGTTGGCACATAACAACAACTCTCTATATTCATTTACTTTCACAAGTTTCTCTAGATCTTTATGTTAATAACCTTGTTGTTGTTGTTGTTAGGTCAAGTCGGTGTCCGATTCATAGCGACCCTCATAGGGTTTTCAATGGCTGACTGTTTCGGGATTGCCTTGGGAGTGGATTGCCAGGCCTTTCTCCCATTTTTGTGGTGCTGGGAATTGAACTCGAGACCTCAGAGACTGCAGCGCAGCACTCTACCAACTGAGCCAAATCCCAGCCCCGTTAATAACCTAAATAAGACTATATTCATGCTATTTGTAAGCCTAGATAGCAATGATGGAAGTAAATATCTGATTTTCTAGAGAAGGAAAGCAGAAGGCTGGGAGAAACTGAGTCAGAATATGAGATTTTAGGTCATCTGGTACTTATTAAAAATTAAGAATTAACTTCAAAAAATGCAATGTAAGGGTGATTAGAACCAGGAAAAGAAGAGTGAGAATTGTTGCTGTTTATCTGAAATTCATTGATCAAATAATTACATGAATATCTTGTAAAACTGAGAGCTTCAAACTATTATTTAGAGCAAGGATGCCAAACATCTGGGTCAGTCTGTTTCTAAATCTGATCAGGTTAGAAATCTACGGTAAAAATTATTGATTCACTAAATAAAAGTGTTGATTATTAGTATAATAAGATACAGTCTTTAATACAAAATACTAGGCACAAATATTCTACAATTCTAATTTCAGGTAAAATCCTTTAGAAAATTTATTATTGCACTTAAAATTATATTGGATGAGATTTATATAATGATAATATTTCAAATATATCAGATAGGTATATCAGGTGTGATCAAAGAATATGATGAATGTTTAAATTTTAAAAATTATTACATAAAAGAAAAATTGTCATGAGTACCCCTGACTTTGAACACGTTCATGCCATCATTCTTACTACTTTCTGAAACAGTTCTACAAATTCTGTTTTGAGATTATCTTTACCATTTGTTTCATCCTCCATCATGACAATGTTCTGCATTACACATCACTTTTGGTATGGTAATTTCTGTCAAATAAAAACATTAGGCTGTGTCCTCATTCACCTTATTCACTGGAAGTAGTACCATGCAACTTCTGGCTCTGCCCTAAAGTTAAAATCATCATGAAAGATGAACATTTTGACTGGATTCACGACATTCAAGCAGCCATGATGGTCAGCTAAAGACATTTACAGAAGAGGACTTCCAGAATTGCTTCAGAAAATGGCAAGAATGAGGAGATAAGTGTGTTTGAAATCAGGGAGTATTTTGAGAGGTGTTAATGGCAACATGTATTTTACTGTAATTTTTTAATTCAAACATTTACCATATCTTTTGATCACACCTCATATACTATGTAAATATGTGTATGTATTAGTCAACGACATGTGTAATCAAAGCACATGTATACATGTAAACATCTAAGAACTACACTTAGGAAGTAGGAAAGTATTTTTAAAATTTCTTTGGGGTATCATTGAAATTGTAGGACAGATTGTCTATATTCATTAAAATGATGATGAAGATGAAGATGGTAGTGCTGCTGCTGATATCTAAATCTAATTTATCCTTGGCTGAAGTTATCAGCTTTTCCCACATGCAGAGTGTCAATTAATTCTCTTAATAATCAAGAGATTTTACAATTTTCAGAAGAGGAAATTGCAGCATAGCAAGTATCATTTAAATTTTCATAGCTATCAAATGTACACATTTAGTAACATGTATATACTTTCAGTGGGCTGGGATTTAGCTCAGTGGGTAGAGCGCTGCGCTGCATTCGCTGAGGTCTCAAGTTCAATTCCCAGCACCGCAAAAATGGGAGAAGGACCTGGCAATCCGCTCCCAAGACAATCCCGAAACAGCCATTGGGGTCTCTATGAGTCGGTTACTGACTCGACAGCACCTAACAACAACAACATATACTTTCAGTATAGTAAGTACTTGTGAAATAAGTGCATAATGAATGAATTAGTGAATAAAGTAGGCTATATGTAACGCAACAGCAAATTTGTTACATAATGTGAGAAAAATAATTTTCTAAACAACTCAATATCTATCTAAAGTTTCTCAGAGCAATTCAAGGTTCAAAGTTCATTAAAAATGATCTTTGATTTGTTTCCCCTAATTTGTTTTTGTTTTCTCTCAATGCCATAAATGTACAACACACACAACACATTTTATATGTGACTTAGCTCTTCTAATTGCATGCTTTGCTCAAGTTAGATATCTAAAAATATTTGTGAATATAGTAAGCAGATCAGCTACAGAAACTTGTTTTGAAAAAAGTCCTGGATTTGAGCTGAATAAACGTATCAATGTGATGGAAGAGTCAAATATTCTATAAATACTTCAATTAAAGTGCTTACAAATTTTTCAGATGAAACTCACTACTCAAATGTATTCAAATCTATAACTTGTTTTATACGAAACCAAATACATTAATTGGTTCAATAAATTGGGCTCAAAAGAGCACTACATAGTACATTTTAAGAACTAATCTTTGGAAACAGAGTAGACTAGATATGTATGAAGTTTAATTGCCTTCATTTCTAATTTCTGTTATTTTAGCAGTCACTGTCACTTTTTCTCCAATAGTCCAAGAAAATGAGTACAATAACCATTCTGTCCCTTGTGTTATAAAGTAAAACTTACAGGCATATAAATACTTAGAGAAAAATACACTTTTAATTTTACTTAGAAAAGACTATGTTACATTTTTTTCTTCTGAAATATTCCTTTTTTGCACATGTCACTTTTTTGCACTGTCACATGTTCCGCAAACAGTCCAAGGAAAGGGCAAGAGAATTACACTTGGACTTGTATTTTGGAGGAATTAATTGGAAGCAATACAAAATTAGGCTGGCCAATGAAATTACACTAAATGGAGACAGCTTAGTTGAGGTCCAACTTTTAGTATCTCGTATCACCACCATAGTGCAGTTGGATCTCTTATGCTTGAATAGTGTTTCTTAAATTTTAACACACATCTGAATCATCTGGAAGACTTGTAAAAACACAGATCGTTGGATCTCACCCTAGAGTTTCAGATTCACGAGGGCTAGAATAGGGATTTAACATCTGCATCTCCAATAGGTTTCCAAGTGACATTAATGCTGCTGGTCTCAGAACCTCACTGAGACTTTGATAACCACTGAGCTAGAAGTTCTTCAAAGATGGTAAAATATGTCTACATTCTATTAATAAATATCTGATTCCAAGCCAAGTGCAGTGGCTCATGCCTGTAATCCCAGCAGCTCAGGAGGCGGAGGCAGGAGGATCGAAAGTTCGAGACCAGAGGCAGTCTGCATAACTTAGTGAGACCATGTCTCCAAAAGCAAAAAACTGGGCTGAGGATGCAGCTCAGTGGTCCAGCACTTGCAGAGCATGCAAGAGCAAGGCCCAGGGTTCAACCCCCAGGACCACAAAAAAATAAAATAAAATAAAAACATAAAAAAAAATCTGATTCTCTGAGATTTATTAGTATTGAATGACAGAAAGATGCATTTTCAAGAATTTTGAGCAAAGAAAATTCATTATCTTTCTTACCACACCAAGTATATTATTGAAGAGATTTTATTAAATATCTATCACCTTTGAATGGAATATAAGTTATATAATAATAATAGTAAGTGAAAAGTAGGAAGAGAATTCTACCAGGTTGGCATGAGATGATGTTTTGGAAGGGAGAGTGGTTTGGTAATTTAGTTTTTTTATACAAAACCATATTCTAAATCCAGACAACTAGGTAGATAGGTAGGTAGTTATTTATTTATTTATTTTTACTGAAATCTTCAAAGAAAATATACTATCTTACTGTAGAAACAAAGAATTAGGGCAGAATGTTGCAAAATAAATTTAATAGTTAAAAAACAAAGATGTGGGCCTCTTCTAAAAAGGAAAATTATGATAGTGAGAAAAAATAATAAATTAGGTAAAAAAAAAGTGTTTCCTGGAATATGTACTTGGTTAAATTGTTCAATAGAAGTTGGTGAATAGCAAGCCAGTGCCTTACCTGGTAATCTACTCATGAGCAGAGCTGTGATTGTCACTATGAATATACTTGATTAAGCCATAAATTGTTAAAATTGGTTATGTCTATATACTTTAGGCTCCAGAGTCTCACAAGCTATGTGCTTTCTTCTTCATTGAGAAGAAAAGCAGGAGGGAAGATCTTTGTAAATGCACTCAGGAAATGGAGTAGGTGGTCATAGGTTATGAAACTTTATGGCACAAATAGTTCAAAAGGCCTGGTATTTAAAATATAAGTGAGGAAGCAATACAACTACATAGATTAAAAAGGAAAGTTAACTCTGAAAGTTGCCTCTTTAACTGGAAAGGTCATGCATCCTGAGAAAATTTGGCAGACAGAAGAGTATAACACTTATGGGAAAGATTTGGTGGGTCTTCTTTCTTGTAATTCCCATGCTGGGTGCAGTGTTAACAACAAAATGGACTCTCAATAAATATGATGTTTTATATAGGAACATAATAAAATATTAGAATGGTAGATATCTTTTGAAGCTACTCCCTTCAAAATATTTAACCTGAATATAATCCATCTTTAATGTCTCATTTCTGATTTACAGAAAATGCAGAAAACAGAGGAACTCATTCAATGGATTAAGAGAAAACTGAAAATTTCAAAAGGTAGAACATTCTAGACAACAATTGGTCTGGTTTCTTCAAAAGGGAATAAAAGTCATAAAAAGAGTTCATTTTATTTAATTTATTTAGTATTAGAATTTTTTTTTATTGGGACAGGGACTTGTTGGCCTGGAACCCATTATGTACACCAGTCTGGCCTTAAACTTGTAGTAATGCTCCTGCTTTTGCCTTCAAACTGCCAGGATTATAAGTGTGCACCACAATGACTGACTTTAAAAAAAAAATTAAAAGAAACTTACTTAGGCATGGTGGCACACATCTATAATCCCAGTGATTTGGCTGAGGTGGGAGGATCCAAAGTTTGGGGCCAGAGGCAGCTTGCATAATTTAGGGAGACCCTGACTCAAAATAAAAAAAAGAAAAATAAGAAGTTGGAAGTGAAGTTCAGTGGTAGAGCACTTGCAAAGTATGAACAAGGCCCAGGGTTCAGTCCCTGAGTACTACACCAAAAGAACAAAAAACAGAAAAAAAAGAATAAAAGAAAAAAGGACAGAAAGAAACTTAAGTGAAATAAAAACCAACTACCTCTGGGGTATAGCTCAGTGGTATAGTGTATACTTGGAATGCATAAAACCCTGGGCTCGATTGCTTGTACAAACAAACACAAAAACAAAAAGTCATCAATTATTACATAGTGTCCTTAACTGGATTTCTACTTTGAGCAAACCAATAGTTTGGACCAGTGAACAGATTGAATATGGAATAAAAGTTAGATGATATTAGGGAATTACCATTAGATAGCCTGCAGCTGCAGCCCTGTGGCATCCAATCCCTTCAGATCTTGGAAGCTAAGCAGGGTCGGGCCTGGTTAGTACTTGGATGGAGACCCCCTGGGAACACCAGGTGCTGTAGGCTTGGGAGAAGGACCCGGCAACCCCCTCCCAAAAATCAATCTGCCATTGAAAACCCTATGAATAGCAGAGAAGCAGTGACAATAATGTTTCACCTGTTGTATGTAGGGTCACTATGAGTAGGATCCTGACTTGACGGCATCTAACCACCACCACCACCATTAGATAAGATCAATGTGTCAGATATTATTTAATACAATGTCTTCTTCATTAGTGATTGCCATAATGAAGTAAGTAGTGTGAATGCTATAATTTTTTTAAATTACTATATTATTTCAGCAGAAATATAGATGAAACAAAGTTGGCAAATATTATTAGTTGCTAAGTCAATAATCGATTTATTGATGTTAATTACATACTTCTTTTTTTGAGTATTTGAAAATTCTATAATATAAATAAACCTATAGGAGGAAGAACATGGAATTATTAGTGGATAGTGAGTGATATTTTTCTAATGCCAGTCAATTTGTGAATTCACATGTATATCCAACTGTTGTTGTTAGGTGCTGGCAAGAAGGAATCAACTCATAGTGATCCTATGTAGGGTTTTCAAGGGCTAATTGTTTCAGGATTGCTTATGGAGTGGATTGCCACCACCCTCTCCCATTTTTGCTATATTAGGGATCTAACCCAGGGCCTCAGGGAATGCACAGCAGAACTCCACCAACTGAGCTAAACCCCGGCCCTGTATATCTCAAAATTCCTAACCTATGAACAACACCATCTAAAATCATATCAATTTATTATTTTTATTTTGATACAAAATAATACACTGAAAGCACTTTTATTTATTTTGTATAGTCATTGCCCTCTCCCTCAATAAAGTTTTTTTGATTCCACACATGCTTTGCAAGCTCTCTATCACTGAGCTGCACCCCTAGCCCATTTTTTATCTTAAGACAGGGTCTCACTAAATTACACAGGCTGCCTCTGACCTCGAACCTGTGATCCTCCTGCCTCTAGCTCCTGAGTCGCTAGGATTACAGGTGTGCACCACTGCTCTAGGCTCAATGAAGTCTTAAAAGGAAGAGAAAAAAAAGAAAAGGAAAATGAGAGGAAATAAAGGAAGGACAGAAGGAGAGAGAAAGGCTGGATTATGCTTGATCTGACTCAGCTAAAGTTGTCCATCAATTAAAACTGGGCCTTCCTTCAGAGATGACAGGAAAATGTAGGCATTGGTTCCAAAAGTTATAATGCTTCTATGAAGGGCAAGCATTTTCTGATGATTTCAGAGACTAGTGATACACAAATACTAAGATTTGTCAGAGTACTTGTTTATATTTCATAGAATAATGGTTTTGGGAGTGAGTTATAGATATTGCTGCTGTTGGTTATTGTTAATTCCTGTTTTTGAAAAAATTTGTTGGCTCAAAAAGCTTGAGGAATTTTTTGGTTAAACCAAATTAAGTGAGCAAATTTAGCTGTGGAACTTTTCATGTTGCATTTCTTCACAGATTTATCCCAGAATAAAAATCTGATTTTTAAATAAAATAATGAAGAAGTTGTGTTGCACGTAATATTTTGAGAAAAGCTGCTTCAGATTAATCCTTTAGTCCAGACAGCACTAAACAAAAATGATATTAGTTAGGATTCTTTCATGAAACAAAGCCTGAGATGAAGGGTTGAATGGAGGTAACTTCACTTAGAAAACTTATTCCAAGGAATAAGGGCAGGAAACTAGTTATTGTGTAACTTGATAAGAAGGGAATTAAAAAATGGCATAATGATGCATTGACTTGATCACTGCTATTGGCAAACTGAGTATTGATGCTTATAGACACACTCTTTAAAGAACCATGCAGAACATACTTCCAAATTGTCACCTGAGACACTTGAGAGGAAAGTATTTATGCACCTAATACTGTCTTTCCCAATTAATTGGGGGTTTCCTGATAAATTAACTCTGTAACACCTGCAAGTCCATGGATAAATTAGAACAGAATCACAGATCCCTGTAGATGTAACAAACCACACAAATTTAGGTAGATCTTGGCCCAGAAAATGTGAGGCACAGTTCAAGACAGAAGCCAGGTCCCTAGTGATCTGGCATTAACATAGATGAGGGCTGGAGATTGAGATTGTCAACGGAATACCAGAGAGAAGCCCACAGAGGGAAGAGACTTACTAATTCCTCTTTCCAATTGTACCATAGATCTGAACATGAGAGAGAGAGAGAGAGAGAGAGAGAGAGAGAGAGAAGGAGGGAAGGGGACCCATATTAGTGAAAATCTATCAAGCACATCATTAAGTAAGACAAGGTGTCCTTGAGAAAGTGAGTAACTAAGATCAAGTGAACTGAGCCTGTGAAATCTTACTATAAAAATAAAACATTAAGTCCCCTCACATAACATTCATACGACTTCTTGCTCTTGTGGGGATATGTGTATAGCTCCTCCACCTTCTATTAAAGGGTCACTGTTCTAATGTACCTATTCCTACAGCACTGAGGCAGCAAAGCCTTTATAAATCAAAACAATCCTAACCAGTAATTAGGTGAATGATGTTCACAAAGTTAATAGCAGCAGAGTAACTGCAGTCACTGGCATAGTTTATTTCCTTTGTGCAAAGTCATCCAAAGATCAAGTCATCTTAGTCTGTCTAATGATCTCCATCATTTTGTCTTCTTGTTGTTGTCATCCAAGACCTCAGATCCATTATCTATTCATTTTATTTCATATTACCAGGCTGTAGGTTTCAGATAATCCTGTCACATTTCTCACCCTTTTCCTTCATGGTTGGCATATTACCAGGTCTTTGCTCTTACAGCCACATGTCCAAGATCTTGGCTGCTTGTTACATAATGTCAAGTCACCTGGGACCACAAGTAAAATTACTTTAACTATGCTCAGACCATTTTATTCCCCAATAGTGAAGCCCTCTAGTTACAATTTGAATAGGTAACAAGTAGTTTGCATTGGGGCTGGGATTTAGCTCAGTTGGTAGAGCGCTGCGCTGCAGTCTCTGAGGTCCCGAGTTCAATTCCCAGCACTGCAAAAATGGGAGAAGGGCCTGGCAATCCACTCCCAAGGCAATCCAGAAACAGTCAGCCATTGAAAACCCTATGAGGGTCACTATGAGTCGGATACTGACTTGAGGGCACCTAACAACAACAACATGTTTGCATTAGTTATTCTGGCAATCCTAGCCTAAAGTAATTCTCAAGAGGAATATATTAAAATATTTTGTTCTTTCATTAACATTCCTCAACAAATTTTCTGATAGGAGATACATTGATCCATTTTGGTTACTTTCATTTCCAAACTTCATCTTCAAATATTTCCTTCAAGGTCACAAAATAGTGCTATGATTTTAATAAAATAGAATAGAAATTATTGATATAAACTCTAAATTAGTTGCTGATGAAAGCATATTTCTTCCATCTGAATTTTATTGAGAAAGTAAAAAGTCTGAATTTATAAATTGGGTTTATTCAAGCTTAAACCAGATTTAAGCTTGAGAAGCTCATAGCATTTGACTTTGCTTATAAATAGTGTCTGACGTTTTCCAAATTCAATTATCTTCAATTCTTACAAAGTAATATTATAAGAAAAACTTGGGTCTATGAGCCTGTTATAAAATGGCCTAAGAATAGTTTAGTATGTGAGATTTCATTTTGCTTCAGATTTTAAATTGTGACTTCATTTCAAAAATAGATTAGTTTACTTTTATTATGAATATAACATTATTGAAAATTTGGGAGACTGGAGGATTTTATTTGATTCTTTTAGGTTTTTGTACATTCTGTAATAACTGTTTTGAGCATAAGTCAGAGAAACTATGGTTTAGGGGGGCTTAGTTTTTATTTTTCATCTTATATAAGCTAAAAACGTCCTGGTAATAGTCCTCAGTCTGGCAGAAAAAATATCCGTGGAGAGATATTCTCATATACTTTTATTCCCTTAAACAGTCACATCAGGAGTTTAGGATATATGTATAATAAGTAAATATTTCACTTCATTTTGGCTTAAAACCACAATTAGAGCTACCCATAATTGGTGAAATGTTATTTTTTAAATGTGTCTTTCTCCTAAGACAAGCCAGGGTCTATGTAGGATGCTAATTGCAAGAAAAGTAAATAGATAGGAGACCAGAAAGAGGAACTGAAAAATGAAATCTTCTATTTGGACTATTGCATAAAGAAACAAGAGAACCCACAGAAAATCTTTTTATCAGTAATAAGAGAGAAAAGCAGCACAGCTATGGTCCAGAGAGCAAGCACAGTGGACTTTGTAGCTAACAAAATCTAAGGCTTCCTGGTAATTTTCCATGGCAGCCTCTTCATTCTCCTCCTCCTTCTACTTGCTGTCATTTCCTGGGCACCCATCAATTCGTTAAGCACCTAAGTCATTTGATGACAAAGTTATGAGGTAAAATGTTAACTTACAAATTTCATTTCATATGTAGACAAAGTAAGTTGTTTGTAGAGGTTATTCTGTCATCAAATCTGAGTGTATCTAGCTATGGTGGGAATAGTTGGAAGAGCGGTACTCTTCTAACCTTGGCTCATCTCTTATGAGATTGTAGAGGTTAACCAGCTTCAATTACATAGATTTCCTCATTGATGAAATGAAGCCTTCCCTGATGATCAATGAACCATACACATGTGCAAACCATACTCCTACTTGTACATTTCAAGCCTCCCTATATGATAAAATGCTGTAGTCTCATTGTAATCATGTCCTATCTCTTTAACTAGGACTCTACCACTGCAAAGCCTGCAGATCAGTCATGTAAATGAAATGCAGTGTCTCTAAGGAAGAAAGCAGAAAGCAGAAATCAAGAAAGAAAATTTTTATAGCTTACATAGGCAACAAGAAGAGAGGGAAAATAAAGTTTGCATTGCTGAGGCAAGGATTCTCCCAAACCATCCTTTCTTAGTTTGAGATGACTTCTCAGCTACTGACCTCAGGTACCAAGATAAGAAATTTGGATAGTTGGATATTTCAGTATGCAAAAAAAGCAAAACAAACAAAACAAAACAACAACAAAGGTTTTAAGGATAAAAATCATCTACCAAGGTAGAACATTACTTTTTTTTTTGAAAAGAATAAAGTCATTTAAGTCAATTTACCTTTTTTTCTTTTTCTGTGTGACATCCTGGACAAACAATTTTTTCTCACTACCACTAAACATAAAAGAGAGAACTTTGTTTGAGAAGTAGGTAAGAAAAGATGGTTTCCAGGTTTAGGAGTGGTCATCTGGGGACTCTTCATTAAAATCCAAAAGTAAGAAATGATTATCCTTGAGAAACTTGTCTAAAACCTCTTAGAAGAAGCTTGGCAAGGGTATACTGTCATTGCTCAGAAAAGGCAGGGAGACTCAGGGAATATGGGTTTAGTCATACTGGTGATATGCCAAAATATATAATTTTGTTTGTTATTGTTGTTGGGTGCCTTCGAGTCAGTGTCCATCTCATAATGACCCTATGAAACAGTATTGTTAATGCTTCTCTGCTATTCATAGGGTTTTCAATGGTTGATTTTTTGGGGGGAATGAGTTGCTGGGTCCTTCTCCCAAGCCTACAGCACATAGTGTTCCTAGGCAGTCTCCCTTCTCAGTACTAACCAGGTCTGACCCTGCTTAGCTTCTGAGATCTGACAGGATTGGACATCACAGCAGTACAGCTGCAAGCCAAAATATGCTATACAGGAAATTAAATGTTAAGGAAATGTTAGGAATTCCACTTGTTCAGTTTTAAATTTTCAAAGAAAGAAAGAAAGAGCACCTTGCAGATAAGCAAACTCAGCAAGAATTACAACATGACTTACTTCTGCTCTAACTTTTGTTCCTACTGCCATTGAGGCCAGCAACAAATACTGCTAGATTAATCTCAGTAATATCTTTATGAAAAATATTAATGCTTTGCTATGATTTCGATTTCAAGCATTCCACCAAAGGCCCATGTGTTATAGACTGTTTCTCAGCAAGATATTCTTTTAGGCTTGGTTCCCATGGCAGCAGTGTTCAGAAATGGGGCTTTTAGGTAATTGGATCCTGAGGCTTCAGACTTCATCAATGGTATAATTCACTGATAGATTCAGACTTTGATGACACTATTGGGAGAATACCTGCAGCTGTACCACTGTGGTGTCTGATCTCAGCAGATCTTGGAAGCTAAGCCAGGTCAAGCCTAGTTAGGACTTGGATGGGAGACTGCCTGGGAACACCACATGCTATAGGCCTGGGAGAAAGACCTGGTAACTCACTCCCAAAAAACAATCAGCCATTGAAAACCCTATGAATAGCAAAGAAGCACAACAATAGTGTTTCATGTGTTGTACATAGGGTTGGTTTGAGTTCCACATTGACTCAACTGCACCTAATAATTGGGAAAATGTAGGAATTTTAGGGAATGGGACATGGTTAGAGAAATCAGGGAGGATAGAAGGGTACATCTTTCCCTGGGGTGTGGAGGGTATACCTTATCCCACCCCTCCCATTTCCAGCTGCCATAAGGGGAGCAACTTTCCTGTCACATGCTTCTGCCATGAGAGACTGCTTCCTTATCAGCCAAAAGTCAGTCAACAATCATAAAACCTCTGAAACTGTGAGCGAAAAGAAGTCTTGCCTGCCTGAAGCTTTCTCAGGTATTATGCTGCAGTGACAAAAAGCTGCCTGATCCACCATTCTCAACCAAACCACTCTCTAGGTCGGATTACTTTTGTCAATCACTGTACAATGGTCTATGCAGCAAATTTACTAGAGAAAGCATATAATATTAGTTCCCTTTAGGGATTTGAAAAGAAAGAGGAGAATCTCATTTGTCCTCATTTTCATGGGGTGTACCTCTACATAAAGCAACAAAATCAGATTTACCTTAGAATGTAGTGCCCTTGGGCTTAGCAGTAAAGTACTATTACAGGTTATAAAGAAAATGCTAGGAGAAAAAGATCTGGTCATGACAAAGAACACTCTTGCTGGGTATGTCACTAGATATTAGCAAATTATCTATTTGACATCTTGTAGACACACTAAGAAACAAGTTAGCAAAGTTCATTTTCCTTATTTCTATGGCACACTATAATGTATATGTAGTACAGTTTGAGTTTTAATGAGGCAGGCAGTTATGGAATACCAAAGATGAAATTTTATTTCTGGTTTCTTAATTCTGGCAAGTTCTACATGATTCATTGTTTATTATGAAATAGGCCACAAACCATAAGTACAAAATAAATGCCCTATTTTATAGTCACAGCTTTTGCTTCAAAAATCCTCAAGGAGATTCTCATGATGATATGGGGGAAGCTCTATATTAGTTTAAATTGTTTTGTGATAAAATGGGTTTGCTCAATGAAATAGGCATAATCTTGACAATAAGTGTTGTTAGTTCCTATAGTGGAGGCAAAATTTACCTTAAAAGTAGTCTTTTCTTCTACAAAGCTGCTTAAAATATGGTTGGAGAGATAACCTTAACACACACACATGTGCGCGCGCGCGCACGCGCGCGCACACACACACACACACACACACACACACACACACACACACACACCCCACAGGAATAATGAGTCAGACAGTAGAAGAGAAAGAACTTCCTGGTAGCTTAGATTTATCATAGCAGGAAGACAAAATAGCAAAGAGAAGGTTCTGTTCTCTGTCATTGATTGGATGATAATAATCTAATTTTCATAGGTAAAATATATTTTGCTTAAAAATATTTATCTATTTTAGTGTAATAACATAGCTTTACATTAGAACATTTAGAAAAGGGAGAATCAGAAAAACACAGAAACTAAATGATTAACCTCTACAAACTCAACACTTAAAGATACCATTCATTAATAATTTTATGCACATACTTCATGACTTCTTAAGCTAATGATATAAAATACTATATTTGAAAATCAGCAGTAGTGGTGAGAGTTGTAGCTGTTATTGTTATAGCTAATTCACTCCATATTGGGTCAGACTGTTCTTGCATTAAGTCAACACACATTTATTGCCCACCTACTATGCTTTAATCTGCAGCCATACCACTGTGGAATCCAATCGCGTGAGGTCTCAGAAGCTAAGCAGGGTTGGGCCTGGTTACTACTTGGATGGGAGGCCACCTGGGAACACCAGGTGCTGTAGGCCTGGGAGAAGGACCCAGAAGCCCACTCCCAAAAACAATCAGCCATTGAAAACCCTATGAATAGAAGAGAAGCACAATACTGTTTCACCTATTGTATATAGCACCTCTATGAGTCGGACACCAACTGTACGGCATCTAACAACTATGCTTTAGATGCTATTCTAGGAGACAAGGAAAAACACTCAGAGAAAGTAACTCCCTAATCTCTTGGGGTTTATATTCCATTAGAAGGAGACACACCATATTGTATGTGTGTGTTTGTGTGCATGTGTCTGTATGTGTGTGTAGATGCTGCTGATAATTTATAGATAGATCATTAGATGGTGATATGTGTTAAGGAAAACATAAATCAATATAGGAGAATGGAGAGTCAATAAATGATAGGGAGGGATTTTCATCTAAAGTAGGTCAGGTGGGAAAGCCTGGCCATCCAAGGGATGTTAAGAGGCTTAAGGAAGACAGAGGACAAGTTATACAGAAAATTTGGGGAAAAGCATTCCAGAAAATCAAGTACATACCATATATGCTTAGGAAGAGTGATAAAGCCAGTGTGGCAAGAGAAGAATGAATAAGGAAGAAAGGAGCAGGAAATAGGGAAGGGGTGATAATGAAGGGTTTTATAGGCCGCTTCAGGGCTTGGACTTTTACACCTGAGTGAGATGGTTTGTCATTATAGAGTTTTGAGCAGAGGAGTGGCATACTCTGACATACATTATTCAAGGGCAGTCTTGCATATATGTTGAGAATAAACTGCATATGAGGGTTATGGGGAGATGGAACAAAGGAAGAAACCAAAAATTCAGTAACGATGTTATTCCAATAATCCAGGTGAGAGAAGGTGAGACCTTGAGCTCAGCGCAGTAGTAATACAGATAGTAGTTGGAGAAAATGTGAGAAAAAGTGTAATCAATTCCAGGCATGGTGGTGCATGCCTATAATCCCAGCAACTCTGGAGGTGGAAGCAGGAGGATCACAAGTTCAAAGCCAGAAGCAGCCTGTGTAATTTAGTGAGGTCTCATCTCCAAATAAAATATTTTTAAATGGGCTAGGGGTGCATCCCACTGGTAGAGCACTTGCAATGTATGTGGAAGGCTCTGGGTTCAATCCTCAAGTATCACAATAAAAGAGTATAGTTTATGATGGCTCTAGGATGACTCCTGAATCTTGGGAGGGAGAGATGATCTAAGTTAGGTTTACATATTCAAGCATAGATCTTGACTAGAAAGTTGGCCAGTTGAGTTTGCAGTTCAGTAGAACATTCAGACTGAAGATGAATAACTATAATCAATTGATAATGAAGGGGACAAGTATAGTGGATTAGAAAGAGGATAAGGGGGAATTAAGGACTGAGACACACTAGGAAATTCCAAAGCTTATCGGTTGCACAGATGAGGAAAACCATGCAAAGGAGATTATGAATGATCAGTGAGGAAGGTAGGGGAGAAACAAGGAGCTTGGTGGTCCAGAAGCCAAGTGCGTAAGACATTTCAAGTAGTAGTTACTGATAAACTGTTTCTACTGCTAAACAAATGGATTTAGCAACTTGGCAATCACAGAGTGACCAAATGCTCAAACTGCCTAGGACAGTCCTGCCTTATGACAGTGATGACACATCACGCTCAGAGATGCCCAGGTTTGGAAATATATGGCACACTTAACCAAGGTGTTCATGACCTGAAAAGTTAGTTTTATGGGATGGTGAGGCAAAAACCAGATGAAAATTAGATCAAATGGTGATGGATTTAGGAATGAGAGGAATGAAATAGGCTGGTAGCTGACACAGGATGTGGAAAATAGGAATGTTTTCTTTTTTGTGGAGGAAAGAGTAGTAGCATTGTTACCATTATTATTATTATCATTATTATTATTTTGCTAAGCTGGCAGGAGGGATCTGGTAGAGAGGAAGTAATAATAAGATACAAGAAAGAAAAGAGAACTTCTGGAGTGAAAAGGTGAGAGATGGTGTATCTAAGTGCAAAAGTGGAAGGTCTGGCCTCAGATCAGACCACAGAAAATTAAGTCAACCTAACAGGGGGACAAAGGTAGGTTAGGTTAACATGGTAGTGGAGACTTCTGGCAAGTTTCTGACTCTTATCTTTTCATTTTTCTCCTCATACAAGAAACCAAGCCATGAGATTAGAGTGAGAAAGGGTAGAGATGCCTAAGAATATGCATATAAAAACAAGTACTAAACCATCACCTAAGAAAGTAGAGAGATATTGGGATAAAAAGTGTGACATGAGCTTGGGCTCACACCTGGAATCCCACCACTCAGGAGCCTGAGCCAGGAGGATTGCCAAGTTTAAGTTCAGTCTGGGTTACACGTGAGACCCTATCTCAAAAAGCATGTGGAGCATTCAGAGCCATCTGACAGAGAACAGTGTACTTAAAATTGAAGTTACTGGACATTTGCCCCACAGGTCTTGTATGCATAGTTCACAATCATGGAAAAGGATCTATGGGATAAATTCTTCAGGGTCTGAGCAGGAATGACGAGTTGGTAGATGACTGAGGAGGACTGAATTGTATAACCTGGTAATGTGAGATTCAAACCTGAAAGTGTTTGGGAGGAAGGAAGGGAACATAGCTTAAACTATTAATGAGGAGGAAGAGAGAGTATCTCTTCCATTTCAGGTCCAAGGGCATGAGGGCTATAAGAGAAAAAATACACAGTGCTTGAGAGGGCTTCTGAGAGAAGAGTTAATGCAGAGCAAAGCAAGGTTTTCATTAGAACAAGAGGAGATGGGAACATCAAGATCACAGAGACCTCATTGATAACTAATGTTGGCTTTGGATAGTGAAGTGGAAAGGTTGAAAAGTTTCAAGAAAGGATGGAAATGGGATTTATAAAAAAAAGTTATATTCAGAGCTTGGGTAGATTAGAATCCAGCTTTTAACAGGATACACAGAAGTCCTGAGCTGCTCTTGATCACTGACCTCTACAGTATCTAAAGACAGAACTGGTGTTTATTTCTAATGGTGTCAAGGAAGATAGTGCTCTTGAGACTTGTGAGTTAGAATAGGTAGAAGAGTAAGTGCTTTTAAAGAGTTCTATATCATGAACTATGTTTTCAATTCATTAAATACTCTATGACATCATTGTAAAGGATGAATAATTTGAATGTACTGATGACATCATTATAATTGATGAATATGATGGAATCTATTGACTAGACACAATGTAATTTCATTAGTTAATTCAGTAAGCATTTATTAAGTGACTAACAGGTATTGGTCATTATGCTAAGTGCTAGGGATACAGCAAAGGTCACTCACATTAGGCATGGTTTTGACCTTCATTGGATTTAAAATATAGCAGATAAAAAAAGTATTTGAACATCGTATGAAAGGTCATTCCTAAATTACTACGGATAAATAAGACTGGCTGACACGGGATAAAGGTGGGGAAGAGATGAAAAATGAAGCAGAGTTTACTAAGTGAAGAGATGATAACAGTCACTTATTGATTGAGAAAGCATATGACAAATTAGGGAAAAAACCTATAGGACAGAAAGGTTGAAAAGACAAGTCTGAAGGGTTTTCTTTATTAGTCATATTAGTTCTTTACATTTTGCTGATTTTTTTCTGGTTTGTCTTTGTCTTGACATCTATGTTGTGTTTTGGTGTTGAAAACGTATTCTTTTCTTTTTTTTACATCTTAGAATTCTGTAGTTTAATTTTTCTATCAATCTTCTTGATTACAATTAAATATTCTATGTCATACATCAAAAAACTTTGCCTATTGCAAGATTTCAGATTTTTTTCTTTTTTTCTAGTCTATTCATTTGTCACTTAACATACTGCCTCCTCAAATAAAAAATACCTTCAGAAAGGAGCTAAGATACCAGTTGCATAACCACACAGCTCAAGCAGATTTCAGGTACAAGTCAGTGTAAATTATAAAGGAACAAATTTCCTCCTTGCCTCCATTAAAAGCATGCTGGGAATCTGCCCCAGAAAATGACTGTGATACATCATAGTTTCCTGTAATGTAAGCTATATTTAAGGTAAGTGGTTCTGAAAGGAGATAAAATGAAAATTCATAAAGCCTTTCACAAAACACATCAAGTTAATAATTGCAGTTATTAGTTCATATCCAAATTTTCTATCCAGACTTTTGTAACTATATTCTATCTCCACATTTGAAAGTATAGTAGCCCTCATTTGCATATAGTTACGTTTATTTCCTTCCTGTTCCACATTTACTCAGAGTCAAGAAACGAATACTTTTGGGCAACATATATAAAATATGCATTCAAATACTAATGGAAAGCCAACATCTTACCCTACTATCAATAAAAATTGTAACCTATAAAAAAGCTGCTGTGCTTGATTAAATATTGGCATTAATATTATAGTAAAAGAAACTTTGAAATGTCCTTTCTCTCCTTGAGTTCATTAAGCCCCCAGAGAAACTTTACAGATTCATTATCTTATCTGATGTTGGACTTTTCATCTGTGAATCTCAAAGAATAAAAAATGAGATTTAAAGACTTTAAGGTCATGGTGCATTTCACACGTACAGTATTATGCAAAAGACCTATTTCATCTACTCGACTTTTACCTGCAATTTGTTCTCATTGTTCTTATTTTATATTGAGAGGATAAATATCAAAAGATCACAAATCACAAACATACATCTCAATGTGTCATTACAAACAATATACCTGTAAAAGCTTACCCAACTTAAGAATGAGAAAATTACCAGTACCTCAGAACATCACTTCTTTTAACATAAAAGAATTCTACCTTCTTTCTAATATTTGTAATCTAAACTGAATCACAATCTTTATATCATTGGACTTGCTTCAATGTGGGCACACACTCATAAACCTCAGAGAAAGTCATCCTGAAATCTTTGAGTTGGGGGGAACATGGTTATCTACATTTTCCCTAAAATCCTATTCCCTCATTGCAAATATTAGACAGTTGAATTTATCTTTTAGGAGGTATAAACTTCTTCATAACAGAGTGTGTTCAAACAGATATATCTCTAGTAATTAAGCATCTTGTCCATGGGCTTATAATTGTCTTGATAATTTCTAATAAATAAGTCTAATATTATAATTTATAACAACAGGGAAATATTTTATCTGCCTTTCCAAAGCAGATCTTTAAACATTTGTGTTGAGTTTGAATTTCAGAATGAAACCTGAAACCATAACTCTTAGATGAAAGTTAATTCCTGAATTCCTTGGCAGATCCAGAGTAGAAGTTTCATTCCCAGCTGACTGCAGGACTGCTTCATTCATCTTCTCAAATACCCTACGTCATAATTACTTAATCTTAAATATAAATACAATTTACAATTTCCTTTTTTTTCTAAGTCCCCAAGAAGATGTTATGGGAAAATTATCCTCAGTTCTTACTCTCTTATTAAGAAGAATTTCATAAGTAGTAGCAGGGAAATGAAAGGCAGGAGTCAATTTGTAAAGTAGAAAGAGGAGTGAGTTTATTATGAGAAACGGGAAAGGATATGCTCTTAGAACATTGAGCTGTTGGCTCAAGGGAGAATCAGCAACTTGATGGCTGAAGGTGTTTTTATAATTGTTTCTTTGTTCATCTTGGAGTCCACATGATGGTTGGGGTGGGGCTGATAGAGATCTCTTCTTGTGACTCCTTCACAAGAATTCATCATACCTAATGATAAACTGACTGGAATTTCACTCTGTATTTTTGTTGGTGCTGTACCCTAATGTAATGAGTAACAAATTTTAGTTCAGGTTCATCTGAACAACAAAGGAAGAAATAAATGTGTTGGATCAATAACCGTATTTGACTTACACAAGTAACTCTTTTTTAATTTTAAAAAACATCTAAATGAAAGAAATTACAAAGGAAACTAAATCTCTTTTTATAGATCGCTACTTTTTATTTAATATTTTGAATTTTATTTGAAAAGATATTATAATTAATGTTATAAAACATGTCATTTCAAGCCGGGCGTGGTGACACAAGCCTGTAATCCCAGTGGCTCGGGAGGCGGAGGCAGGAGGATCGCAAGTTGGAGACCAGAGGCAGTCTGTGTAATTTAGCGAGACTCTGTCTCAAAAAGTAAAAAAATTGGCTGAGGGTGCAGTTCAGTAGTCCAGCACTTGCAGAGCATGCAAGTGCAAGGCCCTGGGTTCAATCCCCAGTACCACACATGCACACAAAAAAGTACTTTCATTGGATAATTCTGTTTGGAGTTTTTTCTTGTTGGTTTTATTTTGTTTTGTTTTCCAGTGCTGGGGATCAAACTCAAAGCCTTGTGCATGTTAGACAAGCTAGGCAAGCACACTCTATACTCAAAGTTTCTCAGTTTTACCAGATCATTATATTTCTAATGACAAATAAAAACTGTAACATACATGCAAATAAATCCTCGTGAATCTCTCATTCCTTTAATAAGAAACTTATCTGGCAATAAAATCATAAGGTAAAAAATAAAATCCTAATTTTCAAAATGTTTAATTAATTTTATTTTACTATATAAAATTAAAAAAATGAAAAGTAGAAAAATAAAAATACGCTTAAGCTAAAATTTTTTGATTGCATATATGATTTCTAAAAATAAACAATAACATAAACACTGATAGACAAATATTGTATATAAAGGATGGAAAATATTGTTAATTTCATAATATATTAAATACTTGGAGAACTATTTTTTATTTGGCAAATGCTTTCCTCTCATATGTACACATTTAAGCTTGTCTTATCCCAATCACAGACTGTCCTAACGAGTATGTTTTAAACTTCAGTATTATATTTTTCACAGTGTTTTATTTTTCTAAACAATATTCTGCCAGATAAATTATGTAAATATAAATCAATCTAGATCATTTTTTTAAAATTGACATGCCAAAATTATTTCAAATTGAGTTAGCGAGGATTTATGATATTGCAATATGGAGTCTTCAGCTTTGACATGTATTAAATGTTATTATTTTCATTTTTTCCTAGGTTTTCAGTTTTTGTCATATTTGATATTACATTTGTTATTTTTACTTTGTTTGAAATGTATATAGTTTAGTTCTGCTTTGGAGAATGGAATGTTTCTTTGCAATAAATTTTTAACTTATTACTATTTAATCAAGTTTGTGAAATATCTGTTTATCGCTATTATACTAGACACTTCATAGTTCTTATGTGATCGATTCTTAAATTATATTTAATTATTACTTGAAATAATGTATTTTTCCTCATTTCTCTGAACTTTAAACCTCTATTTCTTTTTTTCTGGCTTATTGCTTTCTTTGTAACTTTAAAAATAATGTTATAATAAAATTAATAGTTTATATGCTTGGCTTATTACTAATTCCAATTTAAATGCTAAGTTGTTTATCATTGTGCATTCTGGTGACAGTCAGTTTGAAATAAATAGCACTGATTATGCTAACAGAAATATCCATCATTCCTAATTTATTGACTTTTAAAAGATCAGACATAATTCAAGTATCTTTAAGCATTTATTAATATAACCACCATAGCAATGTTAAATACCTTGATTTACATCAAAGCATCCTTAAACCAACCTTGGATTAACACATTAACATTTACAACATATATTTCCAGATAGCAAAAGATAATAATGGCTGCCAAGATACTCACCTGTCAATAATCCATCCAAAACTAACACAGAACAACAGCAACAAAACCTAAAACTGAATAAGAACTAATGACTTCATCATAATTTGCAAATAGAGAATACCTGAAGTCCAAGAACCTATAACTAAGAAGAGAAATATAACTATATCCAGAGGAAACTCACAAGTTCCTGCTCCACCTCCTGACTGCCACAGCTTGTGCAGCAAGTAAGGTTGACTCTCTTGAGTCTGATTAAATGGACAAATCTCTAACCAGACCAGATAAACCAGGAAAGAAGATAAAAAGATACAAAATAACACCAGGATTGAGGAAAGTAACATTGCTATAGGTTGTAGTCAAGGTCCTCACTGTGACAGATGGGAAGGAATTACTGAATTAAGAAAAGGTAAGGGAGAAAGTCTGTTATAATGAAACTGGAGTAGCTCTGTTCTTTGAAGGAGTATAGAAGCAATGATGTCCTGGCTTCCAGATAAATATTCCAAAGTCTATGGAAGAGTTTTACAATATAAAGTTTGCTTATAAAAATAATAACAGAATTTAGACAAGAGTGGTAATTAGAACACAGTGTATGAGTAAATGTTTGTTGTTGTTGTTGTTGTTAGGTGCCATCGAGTCGGTATCCGACTCATAGCGACCCTCATAGGGTTTTCAATGGCTGAGTGCTTCGGGATTGCCTTGGAAGTGGATTGCCAGGCCCTTCTCCCATTTTTGCGGTGCTGGGAATTGAACTCGGGGCCTCAGAGACTGCAGCGCAGCGCTCTACCCACTGAGCTAAATCCCAGCCCCGAGTAAATGTTTAGAGCCCAGAAAAAAAAAAAAACCTCATAGTTTTAGGGACTTTTATTTTTCCTCCCCAATACTTTACAGATTTCCCACGATAAATATTAGTTGAAGAGATTTACAGTAAATAAATAAATAAATAAATGTCCACAGTCAACTCTTCTATTCAAATTCCAAAAGTAGGGCTGGGAATACTAATCCAGTCACAAGATGTTTGTGCAGAAGATGATAATGTTCATTAAATTCTGAATAAGATCTACACATTTTCTTTAACTTTTAAAATAAATGTTCATCTTATTCATTTGATTTGCTCATGGTGATAAATGTGGTTTTATGTCAGTTTGCCCTTGAATTTACCACCAGTATTTATTTTAATTTGTCTACTCCCAGGAGGCAAGCACCATGCTGTTAAATTGATCCACACACTACTCAGCACAATAGATAATTTAATGAATTTTTCCTTAATGATAATGATGGTTTAAAAACACTACCAAATTGGAGGTTTACAGATTTGCCTCCTCTTATTCTGATGGTCATTGCATTGATTGTGATGAACAGATGGTATGTGGAGAATCATATGCTATTTTGCACAGAGATAGTGCTCTTTCTCAGCATACCTCAGTCTCAAATATCTCTTTTAACCTTACGTTTTTTTTTTTCAAATGATAAACATTGCCAAGCACTCCATTAGCTAAATTCTACTGGCCTTTAAAACTCTTAACAAAATATAAGTAATCAAGAACAAAATATTAAAAATGTGTCATAAATTTATAGTAAGCATGTGCCAAAGTTTTGTTTAGCTCATCAACAATGGGACAACAGAATAAACTAAGAAAGAATACAAACTAAAAGCACATAAAATATCAAGTGAAAAAAATGGAATGGGGAGGCCAGGCATGGTGGCACATGCCTGTAATCCTAGCAACTTGAGAGGCAGAGGCAGGAGGACCATGAGTTCCATGGCAGCCTGCATAATTTAGCAAGAACTTGACTCAAAATAAAAAATTAAAAATGGGCTGAGAGTGCAGCTGAATAGTACAGCACTTTATGTGTGTAGCCCTGGGTTCAACCTCCAACTCCGTCCCACCCAAAAAGAAAGAAAGAAAAAAGAATTAAAGGAAGGATAATTTAGCTTTTTTAAAACATAAATAAAAATAATCTCAGGGGTTATCTTTTATATAAGATAGAAATCAATTATAGCACTACTGGGCAAAAATAACTTGCATATTATCATTCTCAAATTTCTTCAAGTTAACTTCAGACTTTACAGGATTCAGCTGCCAATTAAAAGTAAATAGAGCCAAGTGACATCATCCATGCCTGTAATTCCAGCATCTTATGAGGCTGAAACAGGAGGATGGTATGTTCAAGGTCAGAAGCAGCCTGCACAATTTAAAGAGATATACTTCAAGATTAAAAATAAAACAGGGGGGATGAGTGTACACCTTAGTGATGAAGCACTTGCATAGCCTGCATGAGGCTCTGGGTTCAATTATTTAGTACTGAAAAATAAATAAACAGAAGTAAAATAAGTTGCATTCTCTTAGATAGTCTAATCTAGTTTGATACATAGTCCTCTATCTATAACCTTGAAAGAACTTGTAGCCTGTTTGTGACTTATTTTGATCAAGTTCATTTAACAAATATTAAATTTGTTAGTATTAAATTCAACATGTAGTATAGAAAATAAGTTAGATAATACAGAACCATTCCTTCTCTAAGTTCTTATAAAACCAATTACTTTCAAGTAGTTTAATTTTAAAAACTATATTTTTAATCTCTATACTAAATAAGACCTAGAAATGTAAGGTATAGGTGAACAGGCACAATTTTACAACTTAAATTATATGAATATGTACACAAACACTCGTACATATATGCATACACACAAGCAAACACACTATGATATGAATCTAACTTTCCACTTCTCTGAGACACTATAGTCTTAATCTAGTCCAAGAAGTATATCTCTTTAAATTG
>VMDO01010146.1:0-27309 GCA_007922755.1 Pedetes capensis
AACCTGTCTCATTAAAACTGTAGGCCAGTAAGGCAGCGAAGTCCTCTAGCAAGACAGAAGTCATATCCTTTTGTAACCTAATCATGGATGCAGCAGCCTTTGCCATTTTCTGTTGGTTAGAGGAGAATAGCAAAAGGGCATAAACACCAGGAATAGGGAATGATTAGGACCATTTTAGATGCAGCTGTCATGGTTTCAATATAAAGTGTCCCTTAAAGGTCATGTGATTTAATGTTTGGTCCCCAGCTGATGGTGCTGTTTGTGGAGGTGATGGAAACCTTAGGAGGTTGGGATCTAGCTTTGCAGAAGTGAGTCACTAGTCAGGGGGCCTTTAGAGGTATTTATCTGGAATCATGGGTCTGGTTGCACTCTCTGCTTCCTAATCACAAGGATGTAAGATAGTCTGCCACAAGCTTTGCTGCAGGCTGCTGCCATGCCTACCCCACTGCCCTTATGGACTGATCCTTTAACCTTGAGCCCATAATAAGTATTTCCTTCCATAAATTTTCTTCAGTTGGTTTCTCTGCCACAGCAATGTACCACCTGACTAATACAGAAAATTGGTACCAAGAGTGGGGTCTAGCTATGCAGAAGCCTGACCATGTGGTTCCTAGGCCATTGGAACTGGTTTGTGCGAGATGTCTGGAAGACTTTAGAGGTGCAGCTGAGAGGAGCCCTTGAGGGTTGTAAGCAGAACTTGAGGGGTGTTTCTGATGCAAGTAAGGATGATCAGAACATTGTGGCCTATAACTATACAGATGGGCCTCCCAGGATTTCAGAGGAAAATGAGGACTGAAATGGGGATTGGACTAGAGGTGATTCATGTTATATTGTAGCAAAGACCTTTTTTTTTACTCTGCCCATATCCTAAAAGACTTGAGTGAGCCTGAATTTTAAAAGTAATGGGTAGACTAATTAACTTGGTGGAGGACATATCATGAGGATATAGGGATACAGGTGGTATGGCATGGTTGTTGTGGGATATAGGTAGTGTGGCATGGTTGTTGCTTGATGCATTTAGCAAGCTTTATGAGACAAAATGGAACAAAAGCATAGAAGAAAAAGATCTAAAAAATGCACAGTTTGAAGAGGGAAAAAGCTGCGGCTTGTCTAAGGTTACTTTGGACAGGGCTGGTTCAGGCAAGGAGATCTTAATTGTTAAACAAACAGATAAGCAGAGGTAAATAAAAGCCTTGTACTTTATTCTGGGACAATAAAGATGTCCTGGAGGCACAGAAGAAATTCATCAGACTCTTGCCATTGAAGGCCGCAGGGTGCTAAGGGAGAGTGTCTGAAAAGCTGACTGCCTCTGGGATGCCCTGCTGAATGGTGGCCACCCAGGGAAATGGTTTTTCAGCCTGGGCATGCAGAGGCTGCTGCTGCAGCTGTGGTTCCAAAGCATGAGGCTACCTCTCAAACTAGAAGCAAATGTTCATGATGTCCAGGTGGTGATGGTTTTGCAGGAATGAATAATACAAGATTTAAGGGGCTATGTAGACCACTACCAAGGTTCCAGAAGATAGCCTGCGAGCCCAGGAAATATGTATTAGTGTCACATGCCCCATGGAGGGCCCCCAAAGGGTTGATGCATGAAGCTTTGTGGGTGGAGACTTAGCAGCGATGGAAATCCCAGGATGTTGAAGATGCCAGCATCTTGAAATGTCTACTGAGAGAAGTTACTGGCAAGAAATGGCACCAACCTAGGAGGGCATGTATACTATAAATAGTATGGCCAGAGGGGCAGATCTGTGCAAGTCTGTTTGAGCCCACATGATGCCAGATGCCAGATGCCAGATTTAGAACAGGACTTCTGAGTCCAGTAGGATATTGGTCTTGCTGTGGACTGATCTTTCCTTTCTGTTCCTTAAATCCTCCTTTTTGGAATGGGAATGCTCACTTTGTGGCATTGTGTGTTGGAAGTATGTAACCTGCCTTTTGTTTTGCATGGACCCAAAGCTAAGTTTGCTTTGAATCTCAGTGGTGTCTTTGGACTTGGTCTTCTGAACACAGTTGAGGCTATTAAGACATTAGGGACTCTTGGAGTTAGACTGAATGCACTTTGTATTATGAAATGACCATGGATCTTTGGAGGCCAAGGGTGGAGCATCATGTTTGAATATAAAATGTCCCCCAAATGTCATGTGCTTTCATATTTGGTCCCCAGCTGGTGACACTGTTTGTAGAGACTAGGGAAACATTAGGAGGTAGATCTCGAACTGAGTTACCAGGGGTGGGCCTTTGGAGGATTTTATCCAGACTTGTGGGTCTCGACTCTCTCTCTCTGTTCCTAATCACTAAGGTGTAAGTTTGTCTAGCACAGGCCCTGCTGCATGCCACCACTGTGTTTGCCCTGCTGCCATTATGGACTGAGCCTCTGAGTCTGAGCCCTTAATAAATATTTTCTGCCATAAGTTTGCTTGGGTTGGTTTCTCTACCACAGTGATGTACCAGCTGACTAATACAGCAGCCTACCAAGCCTACCACAGTGATCTCATCTGAAAATTAAGATAATCATATAATGCAACATAACACAACACATTTTTCTTAACGGTATGTTGTTGCGGTCATTGTTAGGTCCCATCAAGTTGAGTCTGACTCATAGTGACCCTATGTACAACAGAGTGAAACACTCCCCGACTCTGTGCCATGCACATGATCTTTTTTATGTTTAAGTCTATTGTTGCAGTGTAAATGTGAATAATAGTCATATTAACTGGCCTTTCTTGTAGATGTATATATATTATTCTATGACTGACAGCATTGTACTTCAGGACAGATCTTGAGATGTCTTTTTTGATGATGAATGCAACCCCATTTCTCTTTAATCTGTCGTTCTCGGCATAGTAGACCCTATGGTTATCTGATTCAAAATAGCCCATGTTAGTCTATTTAGCTCTCTGATGCTAATGCAATGTCAATGCTTATGTGCTCCATTTCCCTTTTGACTATTTCTAATTTTCCTAGATTCACACTACATACATTCCATGTTCCAATTATTAATGGATGTTTACAGTGGTTCCTCCTCATTTTGAGTCACGCCACATTAGCAAATGAAGTCCCTGGGGCTTTACTCCACTTCCATCATTAAGGTCTACTCTACTTTGAGGAGGCAACTCTTCCCCAGTCGTCGTTCCAATGCCTTCCAACCTGGAGGTCTCATTTTTTGGCACTATATCTGAGAGTGTTTCTTTGCTACTTATAGGTTTTCAATATGTCTCATTACTGGGGATGTTAACTTTGGTCACTTGTTGGCGGTGGTGTCTGCCACGTATCTCTACTATAATGTTTCTGTTTTACTCTTTGTAATAATGAGTATCTTGTGGGGAGATATTTTGAGATGTTTTCAAATATCCTGTTTGTTATCATATTTTTACCCACTAATTTTAGCATCTGCTAATGAGGATTCTTTCTTGAAACAATCCTTACTTTGGTGTTTGCCATATGGTAATTTTCTATTCCCATCATTCCTTCTTCAATTATTAATTGGAATTCTGCTGCAAAAAAATTTACCTGTTCTCCCTCATTTATATGCTTGTTCAGTTCTTTATATCAATATGTATTCATGGATATTTATTTTATGGGTTATAATTTATTACTACCATTATTTATTTTGTTACTGAAGCTGTCCTGGATTTGGCCATTGGCAGCTTCTTCAAATGGCTTCTTGGTTCCTTTATGCCATTACATCATTTTTTGAGTATAATCTTTACATCAAAAGATGTTCCAAGCTCATCTTTCCCAGTCATATCATCTGTTGTGAGTTGAATTGTATCCCCCTAAAACAAAATACTCAAGTTAAAATCTCTGATAGCTATGAATGTGGCCTTATTTGGGAACAGGGTTTCTGCAGATGTAACTAAGTTAAGGTAAAGTTGTTGTTGGGTGCTGTCGAATCAGTGTCTGACTAATGGTGACCCTACATACAATAGGCAAAGCAGTATTGTTAGTGCTTCTCTGCTATTTATAGGGTTTTCAATATCTGATTGCCTGCAGCTGCAGCCCTATGGCATCTGACCCTATCAGATCTCAGAAGGTAAGCAGGGTTGGGCCTGGTTATTACTTGGATGGGAGACGGCCTGGGAACACCAGGTGCTGTAGGCCTGGGAGAAGGACCCAGCAACCCACTCCCAAAAATCAATCTGCCATCAAAACCCCTATGAACAGCAGAGAAGCACTAATAATAGTGTTTTGCCTGTTGTACGTAGGGTCGCTAGGAGTCGGATACTGACTCGACGGCACTTAACAACAACAACAGTGGCAGATTGATTTTTGGGAGTGGGTTGCTGGGTCCTTTTTACTGCGGTGGATTAGAGTTGTCCTAATCCAATAACTAGTGTTCTTATGAGAGGAGGGTCAGGGACAAAAATGGCATGTGAAGACACAGAGGGAGAAGAGACACACAGGGAGAGGCCCTGGGGTGGTGGATGCAGAGATTTGAGTGATATGGCTATGATCCAGGGATCACGGACAGTCCCCAGAAGCTGGCTGACTTACAGAGGATTCTTCCTACAGCCTTCAGGGAGATCACGGCCCTACTAACCACTTGGCTTCCAGCCTCCAGAATTGGGAGGGAGTACATTTCTATTGTTTTAAGACACCCAGTTTCTGGTACTTTGTTACAGAAGTCCTAGGAAAAAATTCAGAGATTAGCCAGTGATTGTTTTTATTGGAGAAGGAACTTTTTTTTTTTTGGACATTTTTAATGTACACCTTAATGTAATTCATTCTGACATGCTTTTCATTGTGGCATTTCTATATATGCATTTTGATGTACATTATTCATATAGGTGCCCCCTTACCCTCTTGTATGCTTCCCCCTGCCCCTTCTCTGAGAAGGAACTTTCGATAGCAAGGTCTGAGGGCTGGCCTCTCTTTCTCCAACTCCTTTGTGGAATGAATGTATCTACTGCATCCTTTCTTGGAGTGGCCGAACTCTCGGTCCTGGCAGCATTTTCTTTTCACTTTATGCCCTTCCACATACTGGCAGACTATCCTTTTTATCCAAGCTTACCTGCAGTGCTACAGTCCAAGGCAGGATCTTTTCCTTGGCGCTTGCAGGGCCTTCCTGGCTAAACCCCGCCTACCTCCCACCCCTTTTGCTTTGTCCCATTCTGACTTTGATAATGTTGTCCAAATGATCTTGTTTAAAATAAGGCTTTTGTTCTAAAGGAATTTGAGATTTATAAGAAAATTTCAAAGACAGTACAAAGATTTCCTGTGTACTGCATACTCAGCATCCATTATCACAATTAGTAAACCAGTGTTGACACCATTATTATTAACTAAAGTCCACACTTTATTCAAAAGTCCTTAGTTTTTCCTGATGTACTTTTTATGTTCCTAGATCCTGCCCCCCCATACATTGCAGTTCATAATCACCTCACTTTTGGCTCCTCTCGGGCTGTGGCTGTGGCGGTCTTTCTTTCTTTATTTCAATGACCTTGACATTTTTGAGAAGTACTATTTGAGTATTTTGTAGAATGCCTCTCAGTTGGGAGCTTCCTGATGTTTTCTCTTGAATAGATGAAGATTATGAGTTTTGTGGAGGAACATCACAGAAGCAAATTGTCTTCTCGTTATATGGTATCAGAGGCAAGCACAGTCGACATGATTTATGACTGTTGATGTTGGCCTTGATCTCCTGGCTGAGGTACAGCTCGTCAAGTTTCTCCTCTGTAAACTTTTTCCATTTTCTCCTCTTTTACTCTTTGGAAGAGAGTCACTATGGGCAGCTCACACTGAAAGAAGGGGGCCTTATGCTTGACCGCCTTGAGAATAAAATGTACGTAAATTATTTTGAATTCTTCTCCCTAGTAGCCCTGTCTGTTCTCCCCTATTTATTTACTTAGTCATTCATTTGCTCATATCAGTATGGATGCACAAATACTTACTTTCTGCTTATAGAGATGGCCTTTGAGAGGTATTTCAGTTGGCTCCTGCATCCCTTGACTGACTGTATGTGTGTGTGTGTACATTTTTGTGTGTGCATATAATATTTCCTTAATTTCTGGCATTACAAAATACTCCCATTTACTCTTAGACTGTCTCTGTTTCAGTCTTAGAATCAGCTGTTCCACCCCAAACTGATCTTTGCAGAATGCTAATCTGATTGTTGGGCTGGGATTTAGCTCAGTTGGTAGAGCACTGTGCTGCAGTCTCTGAGGTCCTGAGTTTGATTCCCAGCACCACAAAAATGGGAGAAGGACCTGGCAATCCACTTCCAAGTCAATCCTGAAACAGTCAGCCATTGAAAACCCTATGAGGGTCTCTATGAGTCGGATACCGACTTGACGGCACCTAACAACAACAATAACAGCAATCTGATTGTTACCCAGCTGTTGCCAAATCCTTACTTTGGCATTCAATACCTTGTGCAGCCTGGCTTTTGTTTACCTCTCCAGGCTCCACTTGTTCCTCATGGGGATCTTCACTCCTATAATTTGGTCCTGTTTCAGTTCTTTGAATGTGCCGTGCTGTCTTCTGCCACAGGGCATTAGTGCATACATCCTCCTGGGTCACCTTACAAGTAATCTCCCCTCATCTATTTGTTCTACTAATTGCTCCCCATGTTTTAGTTTTCAACTCTTTTGTTAGCTGCCCTTTTTTTCTTTTTTCTTTATAAACAGTAATTGGGGATTGAGTCTGGGGCCTCACACACACTTTGTAAGTGCTCTACCACTGTGTTGCACCCAGCCCATTTTTTATTTTTATCTTTTTATTCGAAGACAGGGGCTTGCTAAGTTACACAGGTTGCCTCTGGCCTCGAACTTGCAATCCTCCTGCCTCTGCCTCCTGAGTGGCTGGGATTAAAGGCGTGAGCACTGAGTTTAGCTTTTTGGTAGCTTTCAGGAACCCTTAGGCTGTCTGCTTTATGATATCTTCTCCATATACTTCTCCATTGTAATGCATGCCATGTTGTTTTCAGGTGCTTTTGAGTTGGGTCAGACTCATATGATCCTGTGTGCCACAGAGCAAAACACTCTCTGATCCTGAGCCAGGCACACAATCTTGGCCTCCCATGTAGCTAGGGTTAAAGAGGTTGTACCATAGAACCCAGCTAATTCTATATATATATATATATATATATATATTTGGTACTGGGGGTTGAAGTCAGGGCCTTGTGCTTGCATGCTTTGCAGGTCCTGTACCACTGAGCTGCACTCCCAGCCCCCCCTGCCTTTTTTTTTTTTTTTTTTACTTTTTTGAGACAGGGTCTTGCTAAATTATGCAGACTGCCTCTGGTCTTGAACTTGTGATCCTCCTGACTCTGCCTCAATTTGCTGGGCTTACAGGAGTGCACCACCATGCCTGGCTTAATTCTGTGTTTTTAAAAATCCATTTTCTCTTTGTACCTCAGCACGGGAAGTTCTATTGACCTGTCTTCAAGCTTACTGATTCTTTCTTTGTCAACCATGTTCAGTTTACGGATGAGCTTGTCAAACGCCATCTCCAGTTAGGCTACAGTGTATTTGATTTCTAGCATTTCTTTTGTTTTTCTGCATGTTGTCTTATTTTTCCTACAGAGGCTTCGCATGTTAATTATTGTGGTTTTAAATTACCTGTCTGGTAATCCCCATCTGTGTTTAATCTGAATCTGTGTTTCTCTTGCCTACAGACATGCCTTAAAATTTTGTATTGACAGATGGGCATATTTTATCAGGTAGTAGGAAATGCGGTAAGTAGGCCTTTATTGTAAGGATTTACTGAAATCTGGCTGGGATTTGAGTGTTTTGTGTTTAATGGTTTTTGTAGCTATAGGAAGCTAGAGGCCTCAGATTCCTGCAATGTTTTCATTTTGTTCCCTCCTTTTGAGTGTGTACTCTGAGGTAGCCTGTGTGCTGCAGCTCTTTTACCTGCAATCCTCTATTATGACACTGGAGTCCTGCTGGCCTGGTGGTAAGTGGTGGGAGAAGCAGGCATTCTAAACTCTCCTGATCGAGTCTTGCGGAGGGCCTGTGTCCTTAGCTGTGACCTGCATGAGTATTTCTCCAGTGCTACAAATTTACTCTCTGTTGTGGCTTGGATATAAACTGTCACTCAAAAAGGCTCCTATGTTAAAGGCTTGGTCCTCAGATGGTAGATTCAATCATCAAGAGAGGACTGGATCCTGACGACTCTGACCTAATCAATGGATTAATCCATAGATGGATTCATAATCAGATGGCATTATTGGGAGGTGGAGCCTACAGCTGTAGCCCTGTGGCATCTGATCCCGTCAGATCTTGGAAGCTAAGCAGGGTCAGGCCTGGTTAGTACTTGGATGGGAGACCACCTGGAAACATCAGGTGCTGTAGACTTGGGAGACGGACCAAGCAACCCCCCCAAAAAAACAACCAGCCATTAAAAACCCTATGAATAGCAGAGAAACACTGACAATAGTGTTTCCCCTGTTGTACGCAGTGTCGCTATGAGTCGGATACCGACTCGACAGCACCTAACAATAACAACTGTTTTGCATACATTTTCACATACAGTCCATACAGACAATCCCTGAACTGGAGTGAGGAGGGATGAATTTTCCTCTTATTTTGCACAAGTAAGGAAGGCTTTGGATATATTTCATGAAGATTATGCTTCATCTCCCCAGCCAGAACCTTTCCTGGGGGATCTTACTTGGATCTTTACCATGGGAATGTGGTAGACTTAGTAGAGATAAAACCATGAAATTTTAGGGTCCCACTAAGATGGCAGCCCCCTGGGTGGTTCATACTTAGCCTCCAGCAGTTCAACACTGTCGTGGTTCAAGTTCCTACCGATCGTCGTTACAATGATTTCTGCTCCAGGTAAACCGACCTTGACCATGACTCGATTCTCTGCCCTCTCCACATTTTGAGATGGCAATTTGCCTGGCAACCTTACTTCTTGTATGAGTCCAAGAAAGGTCATCAATTTTCAGTCTGTCCACCTTTTTCTTTTCTTTTTTTTTTTTTGGCGGTACTGGGGGTTGAACCCAGGGCCTCACGCCTGCATGCTCTGCAAGTGCTGGACCACTGAGCTGCACCCTCAGCCCATTTTTTAACTTTTTGAGACAGGGTCTCACTAAGTTACACAGACTGCCTCTGTTTTCGAACTTGCAATCCTCCTGCCTCCGCCTCCCAAGCCTCTGTGATTATAGGTATGAGCCACCATGCTCGGCTTGTCCACCTTTTTCTTA
The DNA here is from genome assembly GCA_007922755.1 of Pedetes capensis. Lineage (NCBI taxonomy): Eukaryota > Metazoa > Chordata > Mammalia > Rodentia > Pedetidae > Pedetes > Pedetes capensis. The sequence goes on from VMDO01010146.1 coordinate 9,155, forward strand.
TGTAAGGATGGGACTAATGACTGAAACCCTTTGCTTGTGAAAGCTAAAGCTGGAAGTCAATATACTGACATACAAGGTTAAATGGGTAAAGACAAAATCTGATTTCATTTCCTCTTGGGATGGTTAATTTTAGGTATCAAATTGACTTGATCAGAGGCTACCTAGTAACTAGTAAAACATTATTTTTGGTTATATCTGTGAGACTGTTTCTAGGAGAATCTGATTTTTGAGTCAGGAAGAGGTGTCCTCTCCCAATATGGTCAGGCATCATCCAATTGGGTGAGGGCTCAAATTGAACAAAACTGTAGAGAAAAGACAGGTTCATTCTCTGTCTTCTGGAATTGGGACATCCTCCTTCTTGTGGATGTCAGAACTCCATTTCTCTGGCTTTCAGCCTTGGGGAGTTGCATCAGAATCTCTCCTAGCACCTCAGACCTTCAGCCTTGGACCACTGCATACCACATTGGTGTCCCTGCTTCTGAGGTCTTCAGGCTTTTGCTGAACCATGCTACCAGCTTCTCTGGTCCTTTGTCTCACAGACTGCCTATTGTGAGGACATCTAGTCTCCATAATTGCATGAGCTAATTTCTCTGGTAAATACCCTTTATATCTATCTGTCTACCTATCTATCAGTCTATCTGTATATCTGCCCCATTGGTTCTGTCCTTCTAGAGGGTTTAATGCACTCCTCTCCCCTGAATAGACCTCATGGCTGTTAGGAATTCCTAGATATTCCTCAGAGCTTGGGAAACACTGACTTGATTGAACACAGCTTGTCTTATAAAGTATCATCTCATGTTCTGAACCTGGGGCTTCACCAGCCTATACCAAAGTACCAGAGTTTGGGGGTGAGTATGTGGGTCTGCACTGAACCAGGTCTCCTTTGGTAACAGCAGCCCAAGGAAAAATACCAGCTAGAAATATAGCAAAGTAAGTTGATGTGCATCAAAATTAGACCTTCCTAAAATTTTCCAGCCCCTCAGCTGCAGAGTTTGAATTTCTACTCTCTAAGAGCTAGTTCATTGCTAAATGGGTCCACTTGGACACATCCAGCAGAACACTACGTGTGTAGAGAACGAAGAGAATTCTTTGTGCTAACATCTGTGCGGTGGCGAATGATTCATCAGCTACATGCTGGCCTCCTCCACATTCCGGAAATCATTCATGAAGTTCTTTCAACAGTTCCGTAAAGGCCCTGAACTCCCACTCCCCAGGATCTGAGGCTCTCAAATACAGCTCTTTCCCCTCAACCAGCCGGGAGATGGGCCTGACCCCTCCCCCTTCCCATTGTTCCATGCATATCTGCACCTCAGGCTGGAGTGGAGTGGATCACCCAGGCCTGACTTCATTCAGAGACCCAACTGGGAGAGTCTCACCTGGAGGCCTCTCCTGAGTGAGGAACCACTTACCAGTCCCATAGAAGCCCAAGTGAGGGCTGGAGCTGGAGAACAACCTCTGCTAATAAATAAAATGGCGCAAGGTGCCATGTTGACCCTGTACGTTGGATGATGAGATGTTGGATGATGAGAAACTCTTTCAGTGATGCTGAGAGTGGCTGTTAGGTGAGTGAGAAATCATTTGCATTCATAGCTGGCTTTAATTCCTCCAAAGGAGGTGATTTTTCCAAAGAGCTTTTGACTGTTTAAAGGCTTACCTGGCAAGGCATCTGGGTAACTTGGCTTGGTGTCACCTCTATGCATACTGATGGTAACTTGACTCTAAAGACCTGGGTTCCCTTTAATTGGAATCCCTGTGTGGGAGGAGCCAATGTGAGTGCTGACTGGTATAGAGAGTTCTCTTTGAAGATCCCAAGTGGCTAAAGAAAGATACTTTTGGCACGTTTTTCTTTTTGTGTTTTAGTTAAGACACTTTGGGTTGCTAGGAAGAGAAACAAACTTTTAATACATTTAGAAAAAAGAAAAGAAAGAAAGAAATAAAATGGTAATGTCTTGTTGTTGTTGTTGTTTTGTGCTATGGAGTTGAGTGTGACTCATAGTGACCCTCATGGGGTTTTCAATGGCTGATTGTTTTGGGAGTGGATTGCCAAGTCCTCCCATTTTTGTGGTGCTGGGGATCAAACCCAGCTCTCAGAGAGCACAGAGCAGCACTCTACTAACTGAGTTAAACCCCAGCCCTTGTAACGTCTTAAGGAGGTTAAATGTCGGAATACAGGTAACTTGTAAGAACCACAGGGAGGAAGTTGAGTGGTGTCAGAGCCCCAGCAGTTACCCTGTTCTTTTATGGTTCTCTCTGACCTCTCTGTATACCTGTCCCATTCTTTTATCCCTCCTGACCAGCTTTCCTGATTAACCCTTTGCACCTGTCACAGGATGCCATTCCTAAGTTTGCAAGTTTACTCCACTTCCTTTCTAGCCACCCTCAGCACTGTGAGTGGTTAGGTTTGGATGCTAATCCCTGACTCCTGAGACAGAGATTCTGACCTGAAGAGGTGGCCAGCCTCCCTGGAGGAGATTTACCCTGTGGGGGGATTCTTCATCTTCCTGGAAGACCCCTACAATGTGCTTCATGCCTACTATTACCACTGTTACAGATGAGGAAATTGAGGCCCTGCTTTGCTCAGGACCACATAGCCACACCTGTCTCTGCATGAAGATTCAAAGACTGCAAATGAAGATTCTTGTGAGGAAATAATTTTATTTTGGATGGAAATTGATATTCAAGTTGTAGCTATTTTTAAGGAAATGGAATGATCTTTTGTTAATTGGGATACATTGTTTAACAAAGATTTTTTTACTTTGTGATTTTTGTCAAAAGGAAATACTTTTCTCAAAATAAGATGAGAGTAAGTGAGAGTGAAATTTTAGTAGCAAAGAGAATGATTCCTAAAATAATCCAGGACAGTTATATAATCACCAAGTTCTTCATTATTTCTGCATTCAAAAAAAATTAAATGCAAGAAATGAATGAGAAGGGAACTCAAATTCTTTAAGGAAAATCACAGCTCCCCAGTGGCCAGGCATTTGAGATAGATTCTAAGACTTTTCGTAACAATCTTGCTACCCTCCAGCAAACCTCAACGTGAACCAGGCATAGGATTGAATGGTTAGGGAGAGATGGAAAGAGAGCTCAATTTCTGTTCTGGCTTTTCTTATTCCTTTCTAGCTTTCAGCATCCATTAGCATTTTTCATTCTGAAATGCAGTGTTGAAGTGGTCAAAAATTAAATCAGAGCAATTATTTACAAATTAAAAGTTTATGGTGCATACAAAATAACAGTTTGTGAATGGAGAGACCTCAGAGCAACAAGAATCAGAAGTTTACCCCACACAATGACAGAGCAGCTCACAAAAGCCAGGTGGAAGTGTTCTGGCCATTTTGTGATTAGCTGTTCCGCATTACTTCTCTTGTGAAGGCAAGCAGTGCTACTGAAGGGGATCTGTCCATAGTCGGTTGGTTTAATTTCACCAAATCACTCTGAAAAGAAGGCAAGGGGGCTGCTTTGGGTCTCCTTTATGACTGATGATGGCATTCCCGGGAATCACAATGACTTCTATTTTTGTTTCTGTGACTAGGAGTGGTTGGCCTTGGGATGCATCTGTGCCGTGGCCTTTATTTAAATTTTTTTCTTAACAAGGGCTTTTAAATTTGAGGATATTTCCCTGTTCAGTGCTAGACCATAGTGTGATTTTTTTTTAAATCCAAGGAAACTTCTAACAGGATGGTGGTTTTTAAGGTAGTCTGAGATGGGAAGGGTTTAAATGGCTTCACTGTCTTTTTGTTCCTACAAAAAGAACACCTGAACAACAGTCAGACCACGCCCTCCCCACCTTCAGCCATCTGTCTGGAATAGTCTCAGAGGTTCGGTGTCCCTGGTGACTGGTTTCTACTTTGGAGAGGTTGCTTGAGATCTTCTGGCCCCTTCTTTGTAGCCTCTTCCAGGCTACCAGTCCAGCAAAAGGGGAAGGATGGCTTAGACACTTTCCCTGGGGTAACTGCTACAAAGGGAAATCCATCAAAATGATGGCAGAGTGGACCACCATGGTATATGCCTGGGACCCCAGCAACAAGGGAGCCTGAGGCAGGAGGAGCCCTTGTTTGAGACCAGACACAGCCTGTGCAACTTAGCAAGACCCTGTCTCAAAATAAAGAAATGAAAAAGGGGTTGGGGGTGTGGCTCAGTGGTAAAGCGCTGCCTAGCAGGTGTGAGGCCCTGGGTTCAACCCCCCGGCACTGCAAACCAAACCAAAAAAGCCAAAACACACAAGAAAACAAAACAAAATAAAACAAACACCGATGGCTTATTTACTGATTGCACCTGAGCTGTCAGGGGCAGTCTGTGAGGATGTGGCAGGTACAGGCTTGCAGCCCCCCAGCTCTCAGGCACCATGCCACCTGGGGGAAGGTCTTACAAACTGAACTCCAGGCATCGATCCTGTGGCCTCCCTGGATGTGACTGGGAGCATCTATTTCCTCCAGTGCGCTAGTGTCCACACAGTTGTGCCAGGGACCTGGTCCCAGGGTAAATGAGCTGGAATGCTGTCCATGAGGGAATCAGCTCAGAATCACCCATGTGGGCAGGGGGGGGGCAGCAACATGGTGAGGAGATTAAGAAATGGCTTCCTCTTTTCTCTAGGCTAATTACACTGGTAATCTCTATTCGCATGGTGGTACTTTAATTCATTGTAAGTGTTGTTCATTCACTGGGTGCGACACAAGCCATTTGGGAATGTTGGCAGAAATGCCAGATCCTAGTCATTGCTGAACTTCAGAGGTTTCTTGCCAGGTGTGGTGGTGCCCAGCTGAAATCCCTGCACTCAAGAGGCTAAGGCAGAAGGATCATGAGTTCAAGATCAGCCTGGGCTACCTATTGAGACCCTGTTTCCAAACAAATAAGCAAGCAAGCAAGCAAACAAGCAAATGAGTTTCTTTCTTTTAACAAAAATGAAAAATTATAGTGAATCTCTGTAATTCAGATGAAAATTGCTTCCAAAGTTTAAATAATTTGGTTCTTTCTCCCCCTCTTTTCTGTAGGTCACTGTGCTCTGAGCCCAGAGACTCCAGGATAGATGAGAAAAGAATTTGACATTGGTTAAGATTTCCACTTTTAAGTAGTTAGGAACTACTCAGCTGGTTGTTGTTGTTGTTGTTGTTACTATTTCCAGTACTGAGAAGTTGAACCACGGCCTTGTTTGTGCTAGGCAAGTCCACTACTACTGAGCTGCACCCTTTTTAATTAAGTTAATTAAATTAATCAATTAATTTTTTATGGTACTTGAGAGTTGAACCCAGGATCTCACACATACTTTGCAAGTGCTCTACCACTGGCTGCACCCCCAGCCCATTTTTAATATTTTTATTTGGAGATAGGTTCTCACTAAGTTACATAGGCTGCCTTGGGCTTTGAACATGAGATCTTCCTGCCTCAGCCTCCTACATTGCTGGGATTAGAGCCATGTGCCATGGCGCCTGGCTTGAGTTTATGTTTTTAAAAAAGTGTTGATTGTAAACCAGTGCAGCCACAGTGGAAATCAGTAGGAGGTCCCTCAAAAAGTTAAAACTAGAACTATCAGCTATACCACTCCTGGGGATATATCCCAAGGAATTAGTCTATATACAGTAGAGATGCCTGCATGCCCATCTTTAATCACAGTACTATTCACAATGGCCAAGTTACAGAATCAGCCTAGCTTCCTGTGAGTGGATGAATGACTGCAGAAAATATGTTATATATACACAGTGGAGTATCATTCAGTGAAATCATGTCGTTTGCATGAAAATGCAAATGGATGGAAAATGGATGGACTGGAGATCATCATGTCAAGCAAAACAACTCAGACCTAGGAAAACAAGAATGAAATGTTTTCTCTCATATGCAGACTCTTAAAAAATAAAGAAAACATGAAAGTAGAAAGGGTACTATTAGGGAATGAAGGGGACCTATGGAAAGAGAAAGGACAAGTGTACGTAAAGGGGATAAATATGACTGGAGTACCTTACATACATGGAGGAAAATGTAATAATAAAGCTCACTTTTTGTAAAATTAATATACACTAATGAAAGCAAACATGGATTAAAACAAGGACAGAAAAGCTCCCAACATGACAGCAATGTGTAGCTGGCTTTAGTCTCACTTTAATCCTTTGCACCTGAATACACTTTTATTAGCTAAGTTATTGTGCGGTGCTCCTTTTTTGTATATTACAAATACCCTAGGGAGTTTGTTTCTAATGAATACATACTGACAGTGCATTTTGCTTAGTAGCCTTTCTCAATTTGCCATACAATGCAAACCCTGCTTAAAATAACTTTTTTCTTTCTTTCTTTTTTTTCATGGATATTAGTGTTTGTAAGGCAATTAAAATTACAAAACTTGTAGGTATAGAAGAAAGAGCAATGTACCAACCTAACAGGACTCAGGGAATTCTTACATGAACACTCCTAGTTTCAGTTCTTAGCATACTGGGCAACTCCCAGTGGGGAAAATGTTTAGAACTGTTGGGCCTTTGTATGTATTTATTAACTGGCACAATAAAACTTATTTTGCCTAAATATCTAAAAAAAAAAATCCAATGAGATTTGCATTTTACATATTTATGTAGATTTTTGTTTGGTCCATTTGTGGAAACACATGCATATATGACTTGAAAGAAAAGATGGGTGCCATGGAACACACCTGTAATCCCAGCAGCTCGGGAGGCTGAGGCAAGAGGCTCGTAAGTTTGAGGCCAGAGGCAGTTGCACAATATAGCAAGAACCTGTCTCCAATAAAAAACAATGACAACTGTGTTGGAGGGACAGCTCAGTAGTAGAGCACTTGCCTAGCATACATGAGGCCCTGGGTTCAACTCCCTAGTACTGGCAAAAAAGAAAAGAAAAAAGAAAGAAAGAAGAAAGAGGGAAAGAAAGAAAATAGAGAGAGGGGGGGGAGAGAGAGGGAGAGAAGAGAAGACAATGATCTCGTAGCTGGGTGCAGTGACACATGCATTCCAACAACTTAAGAAGTGGAGGCAGGAGGATAGTGAGTTTGAGACCAGAGCAGTCTGCATTACTTAGTGAGACCCTGACTCAAAATAAGAAATAGAAAATGGACTGGAGGTGCAGCTCAGTAGTAGAGTGCTTGCCAAGCATGTGCCAGGCCCTGGGTTCAACCCTAAGGACCTCTCCCCAACAAAAATGAAATGATCTCATAGCAGCTGGTATGTGTGCAGACAGAATAACCTCAGTTTACCTTAGTTTTCTATTTTTTCTTATGAGAAGGCAAAATCCTTACCTATTGGTGATGAGGGTTTTAGATGCTATTTTTTGTTTATTTACCTTATGTGCTCCCCAAGAAATACCTTGTTGTTGTTGGTGTTGTTAGGTGCCATCGAGTTGTATCTGACTCATAGCGACCCTCATAGGGTTTTCAATGGCAGATTGTTTTGGGATTGCCTTGGGAGCAAGGTGCCACATCCTTCTCCCATTTTTGCAGTGCTGGGAATCTAACTTGGGACCTCAGAGACTGCAGGGCAGTGCTCTACCAACTGAGCTAAATCCCAACCCAAGAAATACCTACTTTACCTTTAATACTTGGAATTACCTATGTAGGTAATCATTTTGATCAACTTGATTCTTGATGATCTATGCGAGGCAGTGAAATGCTCTTCTTTACTCTTTGATGGTTTTAGTACAACTTCAATCTTGAAAGGAAGTGTTTTCTGGGAAAGAAAGTGTTTTCTAGGTTACTTGGGAGGGCATGTCGTTGTTGTTAGGTGCCATCACCTAACATTTTGTTAGGACTCACAGTGACCCTCGTAGAGTTTTCAATGACTGATCATTTTGGGGTTGTTTTTGGGAGTGCATTCTCCCATTTTGGTGGTGCTAGGGATCATCTTGGGTCCTCAGATGGTGCAGAGCAAGGGCTCTACCAACTGAGCCCTGGGGAGGGCCTTGGAAAGAAAATATAGACTCCCTGTACCAGTAGAGATGAGCTGGCTACGCTGCTGTAAAAACAGCCTTTGGATCTCTGTGGCTTAATTCAGCAGAAGTGGTTGTTTATCTTTTACACAAGCCTCACATCTCACCACAAGTTGCAGGGAACTTGGCTGCACAGAGTCACTCGAGGACCCAGGCTGATGACTCATTTTTTACTGTAGCTGCACCTTCTAGAAATGTAGCATCCTCTGTTACCATAGAGAGGAAGAAAGACTCTGGAGAACTGAGGTGGGACTTATCACTGCCTCAGCCAGCGATGACACACATCAGTTCTGCTTGGATTATTTTGGCCACTACTGTTTATATTATTGTTGTTAGGTGCCATCAAGTTGGTGTCCAACTCACAACAATACTACATATAACAGGTGACACAGTACTGTAAGTGCTTCTCTGCTATTCACAGGGTTTCTATGGAGGATTGTTTTGGGGAGTGGGTTGCCAGTTCCTTTTCCCAAGCCTATAGCACCTGGTGATCTCAGGCAGTCTCCCATCTAAGTACTAATCAGACCTGACCATGCTTAGCTTCCAAGATCTGATGGGATCGGACGCCACTGTGGTACGGCTGCAGGCACTGCTTATATAGCTACTTGCAAATGGGCTAGGAAATATAGGGGAAGAAAATCATATATAAGGGAGTTTATCTTTGGTTGCCAATCTAGGTTGTTATAAATTGTGGCATGTAGAGAGCTTGTGTATGATTCATCATGTTATTCTGCAGCCTTTGGGGTATCACTTTTAGGGACTCAGGCCTAGTTATAAAGAGCCAGACATAGATCCTAGAGCTTGGAATTTCCAGTCTCCAACATCTCCATGATCCTGGAAAGTTAAAATTAGAAAACACTCCAGGTCTTGCTTACCTCTTAGTGATTGAAGCGTGCTTTACTAGCTAGACTTATCAACAGAAAAGTTACTGCCTCCTGCACAGGAAAAGTATGGGGAGGCCCAGCATCTTGGCTCAAGTGTTTTAGCAGAAGTTGGTCTTTTCCTGCATTCTGCCTTTCCTCAGGGTAGGGGCTTCATTCTGATTGTCCCTGTGGTGGTGAGGTGGTTTTGAGGACTTCAGCTTCCTATCCAGGCAGATTCAAGTTCATTGGGAAAGAGCTAGTGCCTTCATTAATTTCCATTCTTATTGTATTGACTTAGATCAAGTGTGGCACTGCCAGCACTGACCAGGGCCATGTGATGTGCTGATTGGCTTAGGCCACAGCCCCATGTTCTGCCCTTGGTACACTGAGTGTACCAATAAGGGCCCAGGGCCCACTGTTGTTAGAAGGGAAGGTACAAATGAGGGAGGGACATAAGCAGCATCACTCTCTCCGCATTTCCAGTCCTTACCTGAAGAAGTTTCCAGAGTCACATGTTCTAGGAAGAATTCTGCACACTCCAAGACTTATTCCATTGCTTATATGCTCCTTCATTCTTTTAAAAATATCTGCATCTGTTTAGCACAGGTATTGTAGTCTTATGAGCCAGGCACTGCACCAGTTTGTAAGAAGACAGAGGTGATTTAGTCTCAGTTGTCTTCACACATTTTATAATCTAGTTGTGAGGACATAGGAGATGACTTTATGGGGTGCTGAACTGGTTGTCATGGGAACTTGCTAGCACCCCCTCATGACTATTTGAGTGGTTTTTCAAGACTAGAGATGAAATAAGAGGGGAAGTTCTCCCTTCTATTGCCTCTTGTCTTCCCCTGGGAAGATGTATGAAAATGATCTGTCTATTGCTGGATCAGAGAAATCTGAAACCATGAAACTTTCTGTTCCTATGTCCTATGTCCTCCTGACAAGCCAGCTCATCTTCCATTTGGCTTGTGAATATTAAAAGCCAGATTAACTATCTGATTGATTATCTGAGATATTTATCTGGCTGTAGGCTGAATACAGGTAAATATGTTGTGTATTTGGGCAAATACAGTATGTTTTATTAGTTAAATACACAGTATATGAATATAGCCTGCAGCCATAGCCCTGTGGCATCCCATTCTGTCAGATCTTGGAGGCTATGCAGGGTTGGACCTGGTTAGTACTTGGATGGAAGACCGCCTGGGAACACCACGTGTTGTAGGCTTGGGAGAAGGACCCCGCAACCCACTCCCCAAAATCAATCCTCCATTGAAAGCCTTATGAACAGCAGAGAAGCACTGACAATAGTGTTTCTCCTGTTGTATTTAGGGTTGCTAGGAGTTGGATACTGACTTGATAGCACCTAACAACAACAACATATGAATATACTTTAAATGAAAAATGACAAAGTGCATAATGATACTGCCTTCAGTTTTTGTTTATTCTAAGTAAAGATTAGTTACCTGAGGAATGATGTGAAAATTCTGATCCTCTCACATGTTAGCTGTGGTAGGGAATTCTGGGCTCAGTAATGTCTGGCTTTTTTCTTCTTCTTGGGCATATGTAGAACTTAACTACCCAGTCTGCATTGCAATTTGGCAGGGCCACGTGACTAGTGTAGCCTAAGAAATGTGAGCAGAAGTGATGTCCATTTCATTTCTTCACATTCACTCTACCCTGGAGATCATCTGTTCTGATGGTAGGCCACATGGGGGAGGTGTCCTGCATGGTTCAGTCCCTCCATGGGATGTTCGTCACGATCTGGCAGAGTCCATAGTAATGCAATTATTTATTTAATTGTCCTCATCCATCCTCTACAAATAATAGAAGGCCCAGGAAGGCTGAGACGTTTTCTCTTTCCTTCCTTCCTTCCTTCCTTCCTTCCTTCCTTCCTTCCTTTCTCTCTCTCTCTCTCTCTTTTTTTCTTTCTTTCTTTAACTAAAGTTATGTTGTTGTATTTATAGATTTTTAAAGATATATTTATGAAATATATTTATGGTAATGATATCACTTTTTCTTTTTTATTGGAAATTTGTAATGTACAACTTAATATGATTCATTCTGACATCCATTTCATTGTGACATTTCCATATATGTGTTTCATTGTACATTGCACAGATAACTTCCTCTTTGCCCTCTTGTGTACTTCCTCCCTCCATTCCCCACCCCCCCACTAAAGGCCTCTCTTCCACTTGCATGTCTTTTTGTGGGAATATTTTTCTATGTATCCTTGGATCCCAATTATGTTTAAGGTTGAAACTTTTTCTGTAGTGATCTATCTTTTTACATTGTCAGTAATACTGCTTGAATTTTCTGGCCCGTTTGTATTATTACCATTCTTTGGTATTATTGGTATTATTATAATTACTTCCCGAACTATTAAAGTTGGGCTGTTTACTTTGAGGTCGCCCTCTCTCTCATTCCTCACTCCTCCTTGTTCCTCCTCTCCCTCCTTTCTTCTCTCATCATTTCTTCCTTTTGCTAGATTCCTCACTCATTCTTTCCGCTCCCTAAATTGGCTGAGACGTTTTCTAATTCATTGCTGGGTCTCTCCCACCCAGTGCTTACATATCATGGGTACTTAATAAATATTTGTGGAATGAAAAAATAAATGTACAGAATGATATAAACCTTCTTGATTCTGTATAGTCAGTTAATATTTCTAATAAGTGCCAGTTAATATGATTGTGTCTCATTTACAAAACCTCTTTCGGATAAATACCAAGTGTTCTGATTTCCCACCCCTCTCTTTACCACAAGCTGCTTTTTCGGCATTTGAGCAGCAAACAGAATGGGTTATACCTGGTTGGGACTGGAGGTCATGGAGCCTCAAGTCCATGACTTCTGGGAAATCCATTGGTCTCTGCTACTAAGTTTGTAGCTGATGAGCTCAGGATCCACTTTCTTGCCTAAGTGAGGGTTTGATGGTTTTCTCTCACTAAGTCAGCCATATGTTGGTTCTGACAATGACCTTGGTTGTATTTTTGAATCCTAATCCCTGCCCAGACCATCTATCCCTTGATATGCATGTTTAGATTGCTTGTTTATCCACCCCTGTGGAGGTTTCCAGGAGAGTCAACTATCTTTCTCCTCCAAATTTTCCTTTAATACTAGACAAATTAGCTGACTTGTGACTTGGTCTAATAGCCTTTCAAAATGAAGTTGTGATCCAGATTGGTAGCTTGTAAGATTGGCTTTGCCAATTGGTCAATCCCCTTAAAAGTGATCAAAGTGATTCTAAGTTGCATAATTGGGGTCTTATTCTATAAGACAGGAGAAGGACCTGGCAATCCATTCCTGAAACAATGTGCCATTGAAAACCCTGTGAATAGCAAAGAAGCACTGACAATAATGCCAGGCATGGCATAGTGTTGGGGAGTGTTTCGTTCTGTTGTACATAGGTTCGCTATGAGTCAGACCTGACTTAAGGACATCTAACAACCACAACAATTATATATGACGTGGGCTTCTTTAGGAACACTGAGTGACAATTTTTCTGAGTATATCTAATTCTTTTGCTACCTCAGAAGGTGGCGTGCATGTATGTGGTGGGGCTGGGTTAGGGTAGGTGGGGAGGTCGTTGTTGTTAGGTGCCATTGTGTCAGGTCCGAGTCATAGCGACCCTATGTACAGCTCAATGGAACACTCCCTGCTTCTGTGTCAGGCACACGATCTTACTCATGTTTAAGCTCATGGTTGCAGACACTGTATCAATCTATCTAGTGGGGAGGAGGAAGTACTTGGTCAGGGTGCCGCTACTTCTTTGCAGCTATGAGGCTACTCCTAGAGTTCTTAGATTCTTGTTTATCTTTTAACTTTAGCTTAATTTAAAAATTAAAACATTTAAGTACATATTATAATTTCAAAAATAGTATATGCTTGTAATTTCAGATCGAAATCGTCTTTCTAGAAGTTACTACTTGTGATAGTTTGACACATAGCTTTGAAGAACTTTTTCAATGAGAATATAAAGGAATGCTGATTAAATTTCATTCTTAGAATGAGAACTCTGCTACTTTTTTCCCTTATCAATATAGCATGAATATCTTTCTGTATAAGCATAAATCATTCTACCTCATTCTTTTAAAAGCTACATAAAAATCCATGTATTTTCCAATTTATTTATTCATTCCTCTATTGATGTACAAATAAGATAATGGTTCAAAAAATAAAACCCAGAAGAACAGGGCTGTAATAAATGACTATCTTAAATATATGTTTATATTGATTTTTCTTATTTTCTTCATACTTTTGTATAAATGAAAAAAAATCTCTCGTTGTGATTATACAAGGCCCAAGAATAGGCCTGATAGTTTTTGGTTATAACAGCTGATGCTTTCTGAAAGGTTTCTTTTTTATTTATTTTTTCCAGTTAATGCAGCAACATGCAGAGTTTATTCCTAAAGCGAAGTGGGCATTGTGTGAAACATCCCATTGCTTAATTACCTCTGAATCACTTGTCATAGTCTTAATAAAAATGTGCACCCATCACGCTGAATGCTTAAACACATTAGCTGCAAGGAGAGTAAGTTGTGGAGAGAGAAGAACGAGAAGATGTAAAGTGCTAGGTCTTATTCGAAATTCAAAACACTTTCTCCACACTGGAAGCATAGCTCCTTGCCTGAGAATTGTGGGGTGAGAACCATAGAGCTCTTGTTGGCTGTCCCCAGAGAACCCAGGCCCTTTTTTGACATGTAGGCAAGTGGGGGTTGGAGGCTGAAGAAGGGAATGTTTTTTAATTTTACAGAAGTACTCTACTTGTTATAAAGTATTAGGCTCTGGCCTTTTTTCAAAGAAATCTGGTTGTATGAAGTTCAACAAATTGCTATTATATTAAGTTGTGCAATGTGTCAAATGGTGACCAGAACAGAAAAAAAATCCATCTTCCTGGAGCTCGCCTGCTAGTGGCAAGAAACAAACTAGGACAAAGCAACACATAATGATATGGTGTCAAGAATGCCACGTACAGTGGGTAGAGGTGAGTAGCAGAGAGGAGTGGGATGCACAGGATCCGACAAAGGCTTTCTCACGGGGGCATGGAGTAGAGATGGGATGACCTGGGGAGAATGTTAAACAGGGATCTTGGGGCCCATCAGTTAGGACCAAGGCTCAAGTCACTAGTTTTCTTTGTGAAAGTGCTGTCTCCACAAACTTGATCCTTGGGAATGCTTTCCCATTATGAGGCAACAAAATTTTTGTGACTTTGCCCAATGAGTAGTCACTATTATTGGGGCATTGGGATCCAAAATATATGTTCAATATCCATATGTAGCTAGTGGCCTCCATATCAACAGATACAGAATTCTTCTGTCATTATGAAAAATTTGGTTAAATAATGTTTTCCTAGAGGATTTTTAATAGTTAGATGCACTATTACCAATTAGATCAATATCAATGATAGTGATGGTGATGATAGTAGTAATGGCAATGGTGATTATAATGGTGATACTGATTGTTTACTGGGCATACAGGAGAAGCAGGGCACTTTGTGTGTACTATCTCATGCAAACCTCGTCTAAAACTCATTTAAGCAGGCATATTTACTCTCATTTTATAAAGAGAATCCTAATGGTGTTGAGTAAGTCACTCAAGGTAGTACTACAATTAAATACTGGACCTGGGATTAGGACATAATTTGGGGTGAAATGAATAATCATTTTTAGTCCTCTAGTATACTGCTTCTAGATCTAAGGAGTAGTTCCCAGGGCTGAAAACAGTTCCCAGAAGGGATAGCCTAGATGGCTTATATTGGTAAGGCAAATCTTTATTCCATTATGGAATAACTGGAATTCCCAATTTACCTATTTCCACCACCTTTTGCTTCTCTGGAGTCAAAGACCTACTTATGAGAATTTCAACTGGTTTCTTTTTTCAGTATACTTGCTGCTATTTGTTGGGAACTCACAACAGCTCTTCAAATGTACAGTGTCTATAGAGTGATAGGAGCCCCCTAATTTTGTCCAAAGAACAATCAGAATAATCATAGGTGATGGCCCAGGTCTATTGGACCTTTTGTTAAACATAGAAAGACTTAAAAATCTTAAAAGTAAGTGGTTGAGGCTTGTGTAAGAAAAAGTAAATTATTTAACAGGTGCTCGTCAGTGATTCCTGCAGAAACCACCCACACACCTTGATATTTCAAGGCTGGGACTCATTCCCACTCTACAGCCTCTTGATGGCATGACTCAGCTGTCATGGGGCCCAAGAATTAAACCTTAATTTGTCACTGTGGCCCACAGTCAAGAAATATTGAGGCGGAACAGATCCAGAGTAGGGAAGGTGGAGGCACGGAAAAAGAGGAAGAGAGAATATGCTAGAATGTGAAATCTAGTAGTAGTAATGACACTCACCATTTATGGAGTCCTTGTTATTTACTTGTCACAGGAGCAGTTACATTACTTGTGATGCCATCTGGTCTTTACAACAATCCCATAAGATTTATACGTAGGAAAATAAACTAATATGGTTAATAAGTTCAGTAGCCAACTTTTGAGCCTAGTAGCCCCAATCACAGAAATAAGAATAAAGGCCACAGTAAGAATAAGGCAAGGCTATTTTCTTTAGTCAATCCAGAGAGATAGGAGGTGCTATAAACAGAGTGACTAAGGCAAAGAAGTCAGTTGATGATGGAAAAACAAGTGGCCCAAATTAGAAATAAAAGTAGAGCAGGTAAAAGTTGAAATAGGGACAATCAGTCCTAACTAAGATGAAGGACTTAGTCTCCTTCTTGAAACAACCAAAAACAAGACAAATATATAAAATGATTGGTTTCTAAGACACTGGACATCAGATACTGGAGGACAGGGATTTCTTACAGGTGGAACCAAACAAGGTGAGTTCTACCTTTGCCTTGGTTTACTAGCTGAGACAGTCTAGGCAGTGGCAAGAGGAGAGGGAAACCAGGTAGGGCCCAGCAGATTCCCGGAGCAAGGAGAAAGAAGGAAATGTTCGAGATATCAGAGTGCGTAGGATTTTCTTTTTGGGGGAACTATGTTAGTCAGCTTTCCGTGACTATAACAAAATACCTGACATAATCAATTTACAAAGAGAGAAAGTTCATTTTGTCTCAAAGTTTTGGAAGTTTTAGTTCATGATCACTTGGCCCTATCACTTTGGGCCTTGCGTGTCATGGTGGGACGTGTGGCAGAGCAAAACTGCTGACATTGTGGCCAGGAAGCAAAAGAGAACAAAGAAAGGTCTAAGTTCTCACAGTCTCCTTTGAGGGCTGCTCCATTCCAAGTGACTAAAAAATCCTCATTGGGCCCCACTTCTTAAAGGTTCCAGCAGCTCCCAACATCCCCACCTGGTGACCAAAGCTTTAATGGGCCTTTGGGGCACATTCAAGATCGAAACTATAGTAGCTGCCCAGAAACAGAATTTCAGAGGTCTTCAGAAGATCCCCTGGAGCACTCAGCTCAATACCAATTGACACATGAAGTGGTAAAATTACCTCATGCCAGGGGAAAAAACTACTAAAAAAAAATTAGAGACAAAAGTGCCTGGCACTTAGATAGGGCCAGGGATGGTGCTTGTTCTCACCAGTAACCCTGTGGAATCTCAAGAGTCAGTGGGATTTGGGTAGAGTCTGCAAAAGGGTCTTGTGCCAGTAGTGGGAATAATCATCCCAGGACTTCCCACTTCTCTGTTCTCCTCTAACAAAGATGAAAAGCCAGACTCAGAAGGCTCAAACATTTCCACATAACTAAATGCATTCTAGGACAAAGCTTGAGATTATCTAAAGGAATAAAAGAATATACAATATTCCACAATGCAAAATTCATAATATTTGCATCTAATCCAAAATTATCTACAAGCAAAGTAGCAGGAAACTATGACCCTGGATGAAATCTACTCAATCAAAATTCACCCAGAACTGACAGCTGTTAGAATTAGCAGAAATTGGATATTTAAATAGTTATTATAACTGTAATGTATATGTTCAAAAAGTTAAATAGAGGCATCAAAGATACAAAAAAGATCCAAATATAATTTCTAGAAGTATAATTATACTCTGTCAGGTGAAATTACATAGAAGTTATTCATAATGAAACACAAGGATAAAATAGAATGTAAAAAATTAACAGAGGATAAATGAAGCAAAGGGCAACTTCATGTGGCCTAATATACATGTGAGTGGATTCCCAAAAGGTGACAGAAGTGGAGCAGAAGGAATTGGAAGTAATGATGGCTGGAAACTGATTAAAAACTACAAATCCACAAATCTAAGAGCTTCAACAAACCTAAGGATTTTCAAATACAAGAAATATGAAGAAAACTATACTAAGATACTTCATAATCAAGTTGCTGAAAGCCATTGTCAAAAAACAAAACAAAACAAAACAAAACAAAACCAAAAACAGCCAGAGAAAAATGAACACAATGCATACAGGAATAAATATGAGAATGATAATAGATTTCTGTTGAATGATACAAGTGAGAAGATAGAGCAGAAATAGTATTAACGTCTTGAAGTGATAAACTGTCAGTCTAGAATTCCATATCTAGAGAAAATATCTTTCAAAAAGGATAAAGACAATCTAAAGACTTTTTAACATACAAAAGTTGAGAGAATTTGTTTCCAGCAGAATAAAAGAAAAATGTTAAGGAGATTATTTAGATAGAAGGAAAATACAGGTAATAGAAGATGGAAATGTGGATGTACACAAAATGAATGAAGAACACCAAAAATGTAACTGCATGAGTGAATACATAGGTTTTTTTCTGATTATTTAAATGTTTTAAAAAGATAATTGACTAACAAAAACAAAAGTAGTAAAAATGCAGTATAGATTTTATAACTTATGCCACAACTGGATGTAATGCAAAGGTTGAGGGGGAAAATGGAACTGTACTATTGTAAAGTTCTTATACTATGCACAACATGGCATAGTATTTCCAAAATGTAGACTGTGAAAAGGATATTATCATGGTTTGAATCTAAAATGTTCCCCAAAGGTCATATGTTTGAATGTTTGGTCCTCAGCTGGTGATGCTGTCCTGGGAGGTTATGAAACTCTGGGAGGTAGGATCTCACTTTGCAGAAATAGGTCACTGGGAATGGACCTTTGTAGGTTTTTTACCTGGATCCACAATTCCAGTTGCTCTCTCTGTTCTGTTTCTGATCTGCCATGATGTGAAGTTCTCTGGAAAGAGCCCTGCCATGCCTGCCCCACCACATCATATGCCTCCTTTGCATTTATGGATTGAAGTCCTCTAAATGTGAGCTCCTAATTAATCTTCCCCCTATAAGTTGGTTTTGGTCAGTTTCTCTGTCATAGCAACATACTAGTTGATTATTTATAGATGTATACTATAAGTTCTAATTGTTGTTGTTAGGTGCCGTCGAGTAGGTATCCGACTCATAGCGACCCTCTA
>VMDO01010146.1:27409-73297 GCA_007922755.1 Pedetes capensis
CTATTGTCAGTGCTTCTCTGCTGTTCATAGGGTTTTCAATGGCAGATTGATTTTTGGGAGGGGGTTGCCAGGTCCTTCTCCCAGCCTACAGCTTCTGGTGTTCCCAGGCGGTCTCCCATCCAGGTACTAACCAGGCCCGACCCTGCTTAGCTTCCGAGATCTGACAGGATCGGATGCCACAGGGCTATAGCTGCAGGCATAAATTCTAAAGCAATCACTAAATTAACAAAACAAAGAATTATAGCTAATGAAAAATAAGAGAGATAGGTAAATTATATGAAATGTTTGATTAGTACAAAGGAAGGCAGAAAAAGAGGAAAAAGAAAAAAGAGATGAGACAACTAGAAAGCAAATAGTGAGACTGCAGATTTAACTCTAATGCTATCAATAATCACATTAAATACAAATGGTATAAATATTCCAATTAAAAGTCAAAGATTGTAAGACTGGACAAAAAAGCAAGAGTAACTATATTCTGCATATGGAAATGCACTCTAAATAAAAAGATATAAGAATGGAGAAAGACATAAAGTCCTCATTATTTGTGGATTTTATGTTTGCAAATTAGCTTACTAAAATTTATTTGTAACAGTAAAATATATAACTTCAATGCTTGTGGTCATTTGCAGATATGCACAGAGTAGCAAAGAATTTGAGTTCCCTGGTGCTCATATTACCAGCAGAGGCCAAATAAGGCAATGCTTTGTGGATTCTTTTTCTTTTTCTTTTTCTTTTTTGTGGTTCTGTGAGTTGAACCAAGGGCCTTGCCCATGCTTGGCAAATGCTCTCCCACTGAGATGCACCTCCAGCCCCTTATTTGTTTACTTATTTATTCAGAGGCAGGATCTCACTAAATTGCACAGGCTGCCTATAGCCTCAAACTTGGAATTCTCTTGCCTTGGCCTTCCAAGTACCTGAGATTACAGTTGTACACCATGGCACCTGGCCATTCTGTGGTTTTGTTTCAGCTTTCATACAGGGGTGACTGGAGGATGGAGACAGAAGTGGGCAGAGCAGTATAATGAGAATACTCTTGGGCCATGTGGGTGGGATTTGAGTCCCAACATATCACGTGTTAGTGAGGCAGCCTCAGACAAGTCGCTTAACACTTTTGAACCTATTTTTCTCTCTTTTTTTAAAATAGACAAAACAGAATTTACTAGAATGAGTTTTTTAAAAGTTAATGTTATAATTGACATGAGATAAGTATGTACATAATTCTTTCAGGAGTCATAGCTCAATATTCAGTGTTCATGATGATTTTGTGAGACATAACTACCACAAGTGATGAGAATCTACTGTAACACCAGTCAGGAGAAAACGGAAATAGCTACATTAATGCCAGGAAAGCAAATCTCAGAGAGAGAATATTACTAGGAAGAAAGAAAGTAATTTCATAGTAATAAAGGGGTCAGTTCTCTAAGAGGACATAACAATTCAAAACATTCATTTTAAATAGCAGAACTTCAAAACACATGGAGCAGTAACTGATAAAATTGCAAAACTATAGACACAAGCACAACTATAATCAAACACACCAAATACTTCTTTCCTGATAATTACTAGAATAAGTAGACAAAAATCAGTAAGGACATAAATGTTAGAACAACACTATTAATTCACTTGACCTAGTTGTATTTTATAAAATGTTCCACTGAATGACAGTACAATATACATTGAACATTGCTCATGATAGATGATATTCTAGACCACAAGAAATATCTCAATAAATTTGAAGAGATTTAAGTCATTCCCAAGTATAAAGTTAATTTAGAAATTAATAATAGAAAAGTGTTCTGGAAAGCCCCCAAACCAAAACCATACTTTTAAACAACCCATAGGTGAAACAAGAAAATAAATGGAAACTAGAACATATTTTGAACTGAATGAAAATAAAACACGATATATTAAATTTATGATGTGCAATTAGATGATATTTATGGTAAAGTTTATAGCACCAAATGACTATATTGTAAGAGAATAAAGGTCTCTAGTTAATAACTACAGCTTCTACCCTTAAGAAACTAAAAAAACACAGATTAAATCCAAAGTAAGCAGAACGGGGAAATAGTAAAGATTAGAACAGATATTAATAAGATATAAGTAGAAGAGAAATTCAAAACTAATGAAACTAAAATATATTTATTTGAAAAGATTAAGGAAATTTATCTATGTCTAGTGAGACTGACCAGGGTATTAAGACAGATGACACAAATTACCAATATCAGGTAGGAGAAGTGATACTACAACAGATAATATGGATTTTAAAAGGATAATAAGTGGGTATTATGAATAATGTGCAATAATTAACGTAGATGAAATAGTCAAATTTATGCAAAATCTGAAGTACCAAAGTTTCCTTGAGAAGAAATATTAACCCAAGTAGCCGCATATCTATTAAAGGAATTGAATTACTAGTTAAAAATATTCCTTAAAAGAAACCATCAGGCTCAGATGGCTTCATTGGTGAAATCTACCAGTTAAGGAGATAAGAATATTAATTTTGCACAAATTCTTCTAAAAAATTGAAAATGGGGAGACTATGTTCCAACTTATTCAATGAGGTCAACATTACCCTAATATGAAAACCTGACCAAGATTTATAACTGTGGACCAAAATACTTCACAAACACAGATTCAAAAATTCTAAACAGAATTGAATTAAATGGACTCCAACTAATACACACATGCAAATGCACATGCACACATACACATCATGATTAATTGACATTAGATTAATAGCAAGAAAGTAAAGTTGTTTTGACATTTAAACATAATGTGGGTGGGGTGGTGGTAACACAGTTGCAAAGCACTTGCCTAGCATGTGTGAAGCCCTAGATTCTGTCCCTAGCTCCACAAACAGACCACAACAAAAACACATAAGAATAGTAAACAGACCCAACATTATTCAGTGTAATTCACTATAAAATAAAGAAAAACTATGATCATCTTAATAGATGGAGAAAATTTTTTTAAAAATCTACAATTCATTCCTGATTTAAACTTTCTGCAGACTGCAAATAGAAGGAAATTTTCTCAGCCTCACAAAGGACACCTACAAAAAAATTATACCTAATACTATACTTAGTGGTGAAAGACTAAATATTCTTCCCTCAGGTCAGAAACAAGAAAAAGATGTGTGTTCCCATCACAATTTTATTTAATGTTGTTCTAGAGCTTCAAGCCAGTAGAATAAGACAAGAAAAAGAAATGAAAGATACCCAGATTGGAAAAGAAGTGGTACAAGTCTTTGCAGATGACATGATTGTTTATGTAGAATCCCAAAGAAACTACAAAAAAAAAAAAACTACTAGAACTAGTAAGTAAATTTAGAAGATTTGTAGTTTTGAGTTCAATATATAAGAATCAGTTTGCTATACATAATTGGAAATTGCAATTAAAACAATATGATCTACAGTGTCATTAGGGACTTGAGTTGAGTTGAGTCTGAACTCATAGCCACCCTGTGTGCAAAGAATGAGACATTCCCCAACACTGGGTCATAGTTGGCATTATGCCAGTGTTTCCTCTGCTGTTCATAGGGTTTTTGTTGGTTGATTATATTGGGAGTAGGCTGCCAGGTCCTCCTGCCATTTTGCAGTGCTGGGGATTGAACCCAGGGCCTCAGAGCTCTCAGAGTAGCACTCTACCAACTGAGCTAAACCCCAGTCTGTGATGTACAGCAGTGTCAAAAATATGAAATAATAGGCATGATGGCACATGCCTGTAATCCCAGCAGTTTAGGAGGCAGAGGTAGGAGGGTTGCAAGTTCGAGGCCAGAGGAAGCCTGCATAGTGAGACTCTGTCTCAAGATAAAAAATAAAAATAGCTTGGGTTTGCAGCTTAGCGGTAGAGCACTTGCAAAGTATGGCAAGGCCCACGATTCAACTGTCAAGTAATTTAGGGGATAAATCTGAAAAAAATGTGATGACTTACAGATTGAAACTTCATGAATAAAAGACTTGTATATGAAAACTATGATATATCTCAGAGAAATTAAAGAAGATCTAAATTAATGAAGGAATATACCATTTTTGTGAGTTGAAGCACTTACTTTCATTGAGATGTGAATTCTCCAAAATTTACCGATATTGTATGTCCAATCCAATCTCAGTCACACTCTTAGCAAGTATTTTGATGGAAATTAATAAGCTGATTATAAATACAGAAATGCAAAGGATACAGAATACCCAACGCCACTTTGGAAAAAAAAGTTGGTAGACTAATATTATTTGGTTTTAAGGCTTATTACAAACCTATAGTAATCAAGATAGTGTGGTACTAACATCAAGACAGATAAATTTATCAATGTAACACAGAAGAGAGTCCAGAAATAGACCCACACATGTATGCACTTCTGACTTTTGACAAAAAGTGTCAAGACAATTTAGTGGAGAAATAATAATATTTTCAACAAATGGTATTAAAATAATTAGTCATCCAAATGTAAATAAGTGGGCTTTGGTCCCTGCCTGTCACCATTTATAAAAATTAACTCAAACAGAATCATAGGCCTAAATGCAGCACCTTAAACTTTAAAAATTCTAGGGAAAAAAGATAGAGAAACATTTTAAAACCTGGCTTTGGTAAAGATTTCCTTAGACTCTGGGGCAAAACTGTGATCTACAAGAAAAACAAGTTAATAAATCAAACCTCATCAATATAATAAAAAAATCTCTTCTTTAAGAGACACCATTAAGAAAAAAAAAAAAAGGACAAGGAATGCGCTGGAAGAAAATATTTGCAAACCATGTGTCTGATAAAGAATTTATGTCCAGATTAAATCAATAACCCTCAAAACTCACAACAGAGAAATAAAACAACAACAACTGAGTAATGGGCAAAGTATTTGAAAAAGGACTTCACTAAAGAAGAGATCTGTATGATAAGTAACCACATGAAAAGATGCTCAGGATCATTAGTCAATAAGAAAATGCAAATTAAAACCACATGAAGATACCCCTGGGAACTTGTTAGAATGGAAAAAGTTGAAAAGACTAACCAAACGAAGGTCGGTGAAGGTGTAGAAAAACCCCAATCCTAGAGGAAGTGTAAGATGGTACAACCTTCTAGGAAACAATTCAAGAATTTTTTTTTAAAGTTAAAAATATATGGACAATGTGAACCTAGTCATTTTTCATTTGCCCAAGAGAAATGAAAACTTGTGTTCATACAAAGATTTGTACATAAATGTTAATAGGAACTTTATTAGTAATAGTCCCCAAGTGGAAACAAGCTTAATGTCTATCAACAGGCAAATGAATAAACAATCTCTGTTTTATCCATATAATGAAATACTACTCAACAATGACAAGGATTGAGCCATTTCAAAATAGTAATGCTGAGTGAAAGAAGTAAGACTAGAAAAGGGTACATAGTGATGATTCCATTTATGTAAAGTTCTACAAAATGCAAACAAGTCTGTAATGACAAAGCAAGGAGGTGGTTGCAAGGGGTGTGGGAGAAGGGAGTGACTTGTAGAAATTACAAAGGTAGCTTATTTTACTCCTTGTTATTAAGTGCCATGGAGTCGGGTCCCACTCATAGTGACCCTCTCTACCACAGATGAAACACTACCTGACATTGTGCCATGCCTGGTAATATATCAGTACTTCTCTGCTATTCATAGGGTTTTCAATGGCTGATTGTTTTTTTGGGGTGGTTTGGTTGGTCCTTCGCCCAGGCCTACAGCTCCTGGTATTCCCAGGCAGTCTCCCATCTAAGTACTAACCAGGCCCAACCCTGCTTAGCTTCTGAGATCTGATGGGATCAGACACCAGTATGGTACAGATGCAGGCAGGCATCTTACTCCTGGTGATGGTTTTACCAGTCTGCATATCAAAATTTTTCTACTGCAATATTTATAATTTATTATGTGTCAATGATTGTTGGGGTTCACTCCAGCCCGGTGGGGTAACAGAGCTTGTCTCAACACAGGTACTCGGGGACCCTTGGAAATAGTCAAGAGCCGGTGGTGCCAAAGAAGGACTTCAGGAACCTTCTTGTAAACAGGAATAGAATTTATTAAGCGGCACCTACCAAGGTGAACAAAAGTGGGGTGCAGCACCACGATGCTCAATGAAAGTGTCCCACGGTGTGTGTCTCCTGTTGCCTCTCTCAGTTCACCTTCTTGACTCTCCTCCTCCCCAAGGCGGGGGAAGAAAAGTGGAGAGCTCTTCAAGTCTTGCTTGGAGATTTCACCACTTTGGAGGCCCGGGGCTTAACAAGGAGTCTTGCTTGTCGTCTTCAGATGTCTTCACTGGTGGTGTTGGAGGTCGCAGGTCTCTGGAGTAGGGTGTGAGGGTCAGGTTTGAAAGGGCTTGGAGAGCAGGGGAACAGGGGAGGATCCAGAGCATAAGGGACAAAAGGGAAGCTAGTAGGTTTAGTGGTGGTTTATATACTTTCTATGAAGGGGGCATGGACCCAGAAATAGCCAATCAGGGAGAGGCTCATGCTGGGTGTGGCAATTATGCAAATAGGTTTTTGAAAAGAAAAATTTGGTTAGGGGTGTTAGGTGCGGGCCAGGCCAATCACTGAGCTTCCTTTCTTAACCAATCAGGTGGCTCTAGGCAGCCAATCAAGTTGAAAGAGGCCATACCAGAGTTGGGCTGCTTGGGGTCCATCTTGGATCACTCGATGGGAGAGGGAGGAGTGAAATACCAGGATGTGGGACAAAGGTCATTGGCTCTGGAAGATAGATGTTAGTCCTCCAAGCAAGCCAGACAGGCCTCCATCCTGGTGTTCTTTCTAGGACTCTCAGCTCTATGTCCTGGGTTATGAGTTGGAGGGGTAAGAATAGGGTAAAACTTGGATAAGGTTCAGGCCTCTACCTGGGTCTGGCAGATCTCCACCCAGATCCCCTCTAGGTCTTTCTCGGGAACCCCCAAATGATTGCCAACAAATGATAACTCCTTAAGTCTTTGAAGGAGCTGGGATTTAGCTCAGTTGATCGTGTGCTGCTCAGCACTCTCGGAGGGCCTTGGTTTGATTCCCTAGCACCAGAAAAATGGGAGAAGAATGTGGCAATCCACTCCTGAAGCAATCCCAAAACAATTAGCCTTTGAAAATCCTATGAGGGTCACTATGTGTCAAACCCGACTTGATAGCACCCAACAACAAAATCCACAAGTTCTTGAAAACAGAGTTGGACATGGTCAACAGGTTTCTAGAGGCCAAGAGTGCCATTTTGAATCCTGGAGAAATTGTTATTAAAAAATTTAAAAAAGAGCCATGATCACTATCACTATTTATATGGCACTCATGTTATGCCAGATACCGTTATGTTTTATGGGTATTGATAAATTTAATCCTCATACCCACCCAGAAGCAGGCACTGTTATGGTCTCCATGTTACCTAGCAGGAAATTGATTCATCACAAGGTTGTGAAACTTGTGTAACATTTTTGAGCCGGTAGCGGCCACACCAGGACTTTACCTCCCAGCAGTTGCACATCCATTTCCACATACTAAGCTATAGCTGTACATGATACCTACTAGAACTCAGGCAGAGCCTGAAGACATTTTGTATATTTGGATGAAATGGGAGCAGAAAAGACTTCCTTATCTCATGCCACTCTGATTCCAAGCTTTAATCTTGGGAAAAGAAATGAGCTTTAGAGAAAAGCTCCATTTTAAAGGCAGAAATGGAAATTTGTAGAGTCACTACTGGCTACTGTTTAGGTTTTTCTTTCTATTTTTTAAAAAATGAACGAGGTTTTATTTCTTATTGCAAAATATTAAAAAATCGATTGTGGAGATTAATGGGATTTACTGTGATATTTGCATATATGCATACATCATGAATTAAACATTCTTATCCGGCTCAACTTCTCTCTTCCCATCCAAGCCACCCTCTATATTCTCAAAGCTCCTGTGCCAAGCAACCTAGCACCAAACAAATGAGGTTGGAATTATCAGTCTTGCTTCTATTCCTGATCAGAGTCTCCCTAGAAAAATAACAACAAAACTAACCTTTTATAGCACTGACTACATATGCCAGCCTGCAGCTGTACCACTGTGGTATCCAATCCTGTCAAATCTCAGAAGCTAAGCAGGGTTGGGCCGCGTTAGTACTTGGATGGGAGACTGCCTGGGAGCATGAAATGCTGTAGGCTTGGGAGAAGGACCAGGCAACCCACTCCCCCAAAACAATCAGTGATTGAAAACCCTATCAGTAGCAGAGAGCCATGACAATAGTGTTTCATCTGTTGTGCATAGGGTTGCTATGGTTCAGACACCAACTCAGCAGCACTTAACAACAACATATATGCCAACCACTGTTCTAAGTATATGATATAGATTAACCTACATCATTTGCCCAACTCTGTGACAGGTGGTATATTTATCATACATATTTTACAAATGAGACCTTGACTGTGGCTTCCAAAGTTGGATTCCTAAAGTTCAGTGGGGCTGTGTCTCCTTCGTTTTTACTTTCTCAGCACCTAGCACACAATAGGCACTCACTGAATGCTTATTGAACTAAAGTGAGTAGTGGGTCACTATTAGTATGAGCCTATCAGTATTTATTGGTGTTTAGACACACAGTAGCTGGGATTTAGCTCAGTTGCAGAGCACTGCTCTGCAGTCTCTGAGGTCCTGAGTTCGATTCCCAGCACTGCAAAAATTGGGAGAAGGATGTGGCAATCCACTCCTGAGGTAATCCTGAAACAATCAGCCATTGAAAACCCTATGAGGGTCTCTATGAGTCGGACATGACTCACCGGCACCTAACAACAACAGCGACAACAGACACACAGTACCATTCAGCTGAACAAAATACAGGATTGTGGGAGTGAAAATATCAGACAAGCAAGGAAATTAAATATGGATGAATACTCACAATGTAAGGGCTGGGACTCAGAGAGAATGTGAGGCCTTCAGGGGAGGTTTTTCATTCTTATACTGGCCACTTGGCTCTCTCCTTTCTCTGGACAGCATCTCCATAGCTGAGAGCAATTCATGCTTTATTTAAAACCCACTCTGTGTGCCGGCCCTGGCAAAAATTCTCTTGTTGCATCCTGGCTTTCTTTCTAATCATCTTCTGGGTGGATGAGTGAAATTCCTCACTTGGGCAAAAAGTTGGGCCCTTCTTTAAGGGTAAGAAGATTTCTATGATATATGAAAAATTCTCAGCCTATGTATGTCAGCCACACTTTTTCTTTGTTCCGTTACAATTGAAATCCATCAATTAGATACTATTAAAGAACCTGATGTAAATTGTGAAAATTGTCTAGGAAATGATCCTTTCCCTGGGGGAGGAAAAGTCTCCAACTTTAATATTGTTGCTTCCTATTGTAATTTTCCAGGCTTAGCTTTAAGACACTATTTCCTGCATTATTCAGAGGCAGTTTACAAAAGAGTTTTGATCTCTGGTTTACAGGTTTTAAAGCCAAGAAAATCCTAAGTGGCATGAAACTAACTTAGAGATGACATGGATTTGAAACACAGTCCCTTCTCTGTTCCCAGATCCAAAAATCTCCCTAAGGGGTAGGACAGTTTCTTCTTATCACACAGGGCCTCAGTTAAGGAGATTCTGAGGGTGTGACCACATTCCCACCCCTTCCAAGCAGAAGCTCTGGCTACCTCACCCCACTTTGAAGTTCCATTAAACAGAGATTCATTGCAATGATGTTAGTGACAAGAAGGAGGCAGAAACTCAACAGAGCAACTGAACAACCAAAAGCCAAACAAACAGGAAAGCCAGAAGAACTATTTGAGGGCCTAGCTCAGACCTAGTTTGTTTCCCACAATGCATTTCAACAGCTTCAGACATCATGATTTTAGACCAGAGCAGCATTGAAATGATCAATTATGCAGGTGTTCTAATGCAATTAAGCCTCATTTATTTTTTTGTACTTCACTTTCATTCACTCAAGTTGAGGTTCTCTAAGCCCCAAGGACACGGGATTATTTTAGATATTTATAATTTCTATACACGTCTCCTAGGAGGGTATCATCAAACCCTAGATGTGTAGAACTGTTTAAAACCTGCTTGTTTACTTCAGCTGGAGAATTTTCTTCATGATTAAATGATTCATTTTATGCAGGGCTTATGTCTGAACTTAACTAAGATTTCTGTGTTTCAGTTATTAAACCAGAAAATTCAAGCATGTAGGCAGCTAAAACCCAGCCAGGCAGTTACTGGTATTAGAGTATCTTGTAGCCATCAGCAACTGCTTAAATGAAAAACTGGGAAAGAGAAAACCAAAGGACTCAGATTATTTTCCCTTTGCAGGAAGAGGCAAAATGTCCCGCCTCCGCACCAGGGATTTGTGGGGTCTCCCAGAATGCATCATTCTGTTGAGATGCTTTCTTTGTCTTGGTTTCTGATATAACAGCTGCTGGAGGGAAAAGTCTGCTTTTGGAGGCCAGAAAAGGATATCCTCTCACAAGCAAAGAGGAGACAGACTCTGAGACCTTCCCTGGGACTCTTGCAGCTTAACAGCAGTAATTAACACTGTCTTTTGGGCCATGTAGTTAGTGGTGGGGTTTTTGAATAATTGGCTTTGTTCTTTTGAATCATGTATGGAGCCTTTGAAGATTATTATCTTTTCAAAAGAGGCATTCCATTTTTTTTTCTCGGATGTGATATACATTCAGGATTGAAAACCGCTGATTGATATAATGGGTTGAAATTCCAGATGGGAAATTGTTGGTGAGATTGTGATTTAAATGATGCTAGGGAGGTCCACACTCTGTTTCTCTTAAGTCTGGTTACAGAGCAGAGTAGCGAGCCCTCAATAACCAGAGTACTTCTTTAGGAGTGAAATCTCTCTCCCTCCCTCCCTCTCTCTGTCTCTCTCTCTCTCACACACACACCCCTCTCTATTTAAGATCGCATGAATGGAATCTCTGTGGAGACCTGGTTTTGTGCGCTCACTATTGGTGTTTGCCTGTGCACATTTGAGTGCTTTTATTCAGGTACAATATAGAATTAATGAAGATTTGCTCATTAATTAAGTCCCTTTCGACCTCATCACTGTGTTTGAATCTTGCCAAATTTATATTTCAAAGCAGTACAGCCCAGTCTGCCACCACGTTTACGTGCCAGCTCCTACCATCAACAATGACTTAAGCACGAGAATGAATTTCTAATGTGGTATTCCATGGTGTGAAAAGCTAAAACAAAATAAAAAGAATTATATTCAGAAAGACTCGCTCCAAATTCCAGCTCTTTTATTTACTAGGAGTGGGACTTTGGCCAAGTTACCTAATGGCTTTGAGCTTCATGTTTTCCTTGGTGCAAATTATGCAAAATACAACCCAATTTTAGCATTGTAAGGAGTAGCGGGGATGATAGTTTCAGTGGCTTCCAGTCCTCCCTTCTCTGTACTGCCTTTCCACTTCTTTCCCTTAAGTAATTGTGTGAGTAACACAGTGATGGATGGTTCTCTGAAATGTTGACTGCCAGACTGGCCTGTGTCCTGGCACCATCTTATGATGCTCTTCCAACAGGTAAAACCACTGTTCTCAAGTGCCAATTTCCTGTAGAAAAGGTCTTTGAGGACAGTGAGGAATGCTGACATTCTTTTAGCTAGGACGATTGTTTGTTTGGATATGTGAAGATCTTCCACCTGTGTAAATCATAGAACCACATCTCAGCTCATGACATGAGGCTGGAATCAGAATTCATCCTGGATCCCAGTTACTCTCTTTACAACACCAATAAAAGGAGATGAGAGCATCACTTCTTGGGTGGAAGGGTTTGCTTGGTTAACACTTGACCAGGGTTCCTCAGCCTCTGCATTGTGGACAGGGAAGGCGTGATAGGTCATTGCTGTGGGGCTGTTCTATGTCTTATGGGATATTTATCACTATTCACGGCCTGCATGTCAGATGCCAGGGATACTTTTCTAGTTCTGATGATGAAAAATATCTTCAGGCATTGTCAATGTCCCCTGGGAGGCAAAATCACCCCTAATTGCAATTAAAAATTAAAAAATTAATATTAGAATAGAAAATCACTGGCAGGCCATGGAGAAACTCCTGTGCTTTCACCCTCAGCCTACCTGTGCCAATGATAAATTGAATGTCAGAGCATCCTGACCCTAAATAATCCCATGTTGTAAGGAGGCCAAAAGCAGGGACCCTTATGGTCAAATATTGTATCAGCTTTTGATAGAGAAAAAAGCTCCATAATTGGTCCTTCCTCACCCTGCCTTTGTTTATTGTATTGGGTTTAAATTATTCGAAATCCAGTATGATGTAGAGGGGGAGACATCATCCCTAAAAGTGGAATTACTCAGATTAAGACTGTTTTAGCCTAGTTGATTGGGAGACGGACCTGGCAACCCACTCCCAAAAATCAACCCTCCATTGAAAACCCTATGAACATCAGAGAAGCACTGACAATAACGTTTCGCCTGTTGTACACAGGGTGGCTATGAGTCGGATACCAACTCAACAGCACCTAATAACAACAAGCCTAGTTGAAATGACAGCATATAGTTACATACTCAGGTTGTCTACAAAGAAGAACATACATACCTACTTCCACTTGTATGAATTAAAATCAGTTGCATTAGAGGCACACAATTGCTTCTAGTACATATAACTTGTTAATTCCTCACTAATTCCCCTCCTAGGTTGTTTTGCCAATGGCAGTGGGCTTCTCTGGCCTCCATCTCCTGGAAGCACAGCCTTTCTTTACCTTCATGTCAGACTCTACGGCAGAAAATGTTAACTCACTGTGTGGACGTTCCCTCCCCATCTCAGCAGTAATAGAATGTGATCTCCTGATCCTCACATAAGCACTGAATACAGATTGTCTAAGCTGTCTTGAACCTTTAAGAATAATGCCAAATTATGCCTGGTCTGTAAATAGGAGATGAGGGTTTTCTTCTCCCTACAGTTGCTTTCCACAGACTTTAATATACGAGTGAGTGATTTATAACAGGAGTGACAAAGCTGCAACACAGCTTGAAATTTTTTGTAACGGCTGTAATGCCACATCTATCATAATGAAAAATGTCTACGAAATCATTTTCTGCCAAAGAACATCTTCCCAGATTCTATTAAGAACTTGCTGTCTACATGAACACCACATCTTGTGGAAATGCATTGCTTTAAAATGATCCTCCTGGGTGGGGCCCAAAGTAGCCTTTGCAGAGACTAAAATCCTAATCAGTCCCAATCAATTGAGAGGTTGGTGGGAATCTCCAGGGGAGGAAATCAGGGGGTCAAGAGATGGTGGAAAAATGTATCCTTTTGTAAAAAAAAACCAAACCAAACCAAACCAAAAAGAAAAAAAACCTAATTTCACCAAGATATTATTGAGTTTGGCAGTTGGGGGGATTTAAATTCTATCATGCTTACAGTTCTTGTCACAGGCCCTGGAAGCTATCAACTTCCTGCTGATCCCAATTTTTAAAAGAATATAATGGAATTCTACATCAAAAGGGAGGGTGAGCACACATCAGGTTCCTAGTATGTACTGTGGCCACTGTTAAGGACACAGCATGTTCTGTTTAATTTATATCACATCACAGCTCTAGGAAGTCTTTTCCTCCTCATTTCCTATGAGCTCTGTGAAATTGAATAATACATCATTTGTCACATGCCGGATAATTGAAAGTTGGTCAGAGTTTTTTCTGGTATAACAGCCTGGGAAAGAATAATATTTTGGGGTGGGGTCCTGAAATCAATCCATGTGCCTTTGTAGCCCCAGTTACAATTCCCTTGGTTGCTGTGTGGGGATAATCACTAATAGTAAATAGTTTGCATCTTGAGTTCCAAAGACTTCCTGTTTTCTTCTATGAAAGCATTTATCACAGAAGATCAGGACTATAATCAAGCTGCTGCTGTTTATATCCCCAAAGTCACAAAATAAAACTCTTCCACTTTGAACTTGTGACTCATAAATTGGAAATTCATTTTACGTATAGTACCTCTTTTGATTTTTGTCATAACTCTGCAAGGCAAGGAGAATGGTGAGACTTGTTGCCCATTTCTGGAAAAGGAAGCTGAACTTAGCTTAGTGGCTTGCTTAAAGCACCATAACTCATACCTGCTTCTTTATGAAAACACACTGCCTCATGGTATGAAGACTGCTAGTCTTGTTAGCCTGCATCCGTAGCCCTGTGGTATCCAATCCCATCAGATCTCGGAAGCTAAGCAGGGTTCGGCCTGGTTAGTACTTGGATGGGAGACCACCTGGGAACACTAGGTACTGTAGGCTTGGGAGACGGACATGGCAACCCACTCCCAAAAATCAATCCACCATTGAAAACTTTATGAACAGCAGAGAAGCACTGACACTAGTGTTTTACCTGTTGTACGTAGGGTCTCTATGAGTTGGATACCAACTTGACGGCATCCAACAACAACAAATCTCCTTAAGTTTCTAAGTCCCTTAAAATCTGCCTTCAGGTTTGTTCTGGAATATTTGGATTTATCCTAGTCTCAATTTCTTTTCAAGTTTGTTATATTGCATAGAAGGCTCGTGTAAATGAGTACCGTGGGCGTGGCTTGTCCTGAAACTGACAACCAGATTTGAGCAAGCAGGACTTCTTGCTCCCAGAGACTGCATAAACGAGTTAACTTTGCATGACTATTGCACAGGACAATTTCCTCTAAAATGCCAGTTCTAGGAAGTTCTTTGACATTTTGACATTGTTTGGGAGACATTGCCCTGGTATAGAACAAAGAAATCACATAACCTATGCAAATATTCATATGTACATTTTATATACAAAGTTAAATTATGTGAATATAAAGTATTCTCTATTACTTGTGTACTTTACCTTTTGTCATGAATATTTCCATGTGTGAAAATGTGAATTTTGTTTTGTATATTTATACTGTTTCCTTAAAGGAATGTACCATTATTTGTTTGTTGTTGTTAAGTGCTGTTGGGTCAGGGTCAACTTATAGTGACCCTATGTATAGCTTGACACTGTCCCGTACCCGGCAGTATGTCAGTGTTTCTCTGCTATTCATAGGGTTTTCAATGGCAGATTGTTTCAGGAATGGGCTGCCAGGTCCTTCTCTCTAGCCTGCAGCACCTGGTATTCCCAGACAGTTCTTCCATCGAAGGACTACCCAAGCCAACCTGCTTAGCGTCCAAGATCAGGCAGGATCAGATGCCAGCCCAACAACCCAGTACATTTGTAATATCATTACCTGTTGCTAACATTTTTAATATGCTTCCTTTCAATCTCTTTTTTTCTTAAGTTTTCCTGGAGTTTATCCTAAAGAAACAGAATTTCACCAACTACTAAAGTTAAGGAATTAAAAACACCAGAAACAATCAAAATATCTGATATTGGTCTCAGAAGCTAAGCAGGGTTGGGCCTGGTTAGTACCTGGATGGGAGACTGCCTGGGAACATCAGGTGCTGCAGGCTAGGGAAAAGGACATGGAAACCCACTCCCAAAACAATCTGCTATTTTAAAATTTATTTCCCTATATATTTAGAGTCAGTTTGTTCATTCCTATAAAAATTCCTGCTAGGAATGTGATTGGAAATGGATTAAATGTATAGATTAATGTGGGGATAATTGGCTTCTTAACAATATTTTAATCTTCCAGTCCATACCCTTCTGTTTTTTCAAGCTACCTTCATTTCTCTTAACAATGTTTTATAGTTTTTAGTCTTGCTTATACTTTCATAAATTTATTCCCAATTATTTTGATACTATTTTAATTTGTATTTTAAAGTTTTAAGTTTAAAGTTTTCAGTTTTAAATTGCACATCATTGTTTGCTGGAGTTGATTTTATTTTATTCTTTTAAATAGTGTTGGGTCTTATTCTGGTATGCTAGTAAGTTATTTGCACTCAACTGAATCCTTTTGAGACTTACTTTTAGGCTTTGTTAAGTCAAGACCAGAGAATCCATTAGTGTAGGGCTAATTTAGTTTCACTGTTAATGTGATATCCTTTTGAGGATTTTACTCCAAATGCTCTGTACAATGAAGTCTTTTCTCTCTGGTTTCTAGGAACACAAATTCTTCCCTGCCCTGCGTAACCTGTGGAGATTGTTCCTTCTTTGAGTGTTTCTTCCTCTGGTCTTGGGCAGTGGTTGCTCATGCGTGCATGCTCAGTATTCAGTTGGATTGGAGGTGACGGTTCCTCAGATTTCTGAAACTGTCTTTCTCTGTAGCTCTTTCATTCTGATATTCTAAAACCCATATCCTAGCCCTGTTGAGCTCCAAGAACTTTGATTTCTCTTTCCTTAGTCCCAGGAGATGACCAGGCTCTGTTTGGGTTCCCTCTGTGTGTTGCACCCTGGAAGCTGCGTGCAAGGGTGAGCTGGTCAGTTCCAGGGCTCACCTCATTTCCCTTCTTAGACTAGTGCTACGGTGTCCAATGTCTGTAAACCATTATTTCATATATTTTGCCTGGTTTTCTAGATTTTTAAGGGTGGAGGGCAAATCTGGTTCTGTTTTCTCTATCTTAGTTGAAGATAAAAGTCCTTACTATTTTTTTTTTCTTAAAAAAACTCATTCTCATCTGCTGTGTAGGGGTATTGTTGTTGGGGAGATGTTGTGACCACAGGTAGGTCAGTCTGGATGTTTCTCCTCCCCAGGGGATGGTAGGAAGCCAGAGGGAACTGAAGGATTAAGCTGGCTTTTAGAAGGAAAGTTGCCTTGGATAGACAGAGAAGATGGAGAGCCCGCCAGAAGATAGGCATGCATATGGTTGCTGAAGAGAGAAGATGAAGAGCTATGAGTGGAGAGCTATGAGTGGAGACCAAGAGAGCAGAAGAAGGTGGAGAGAGAGAGAGAGAGAGAGAAGAGGAGGGGAGGGGAGGGGAGGGGAGGAGAGGAGAGGAGAGGAGAGGAGAAGAGAAGAGAAAAGAGAACAGAAGAGAAGAGAAGAGAAGGGGAGAGGAGAGGAGAGGAGAGAGATGGCAAGTATGCACCTGGGTGCATGGTCCCTCTAATTTTATTCAAAGTAGGGCACCTCCAGTGTGACATCAGCCCCAAGTGTGAAGCTGGCCTAGAGTCTTTGTTCTATAAATGGCTCAATGGCTTGGATAGTGTGTGGGACTCATTAGATAATATCCTTCCAATGTCCTCAGAGAGGCATGTGGC
Source organism: Pedetes capensis (assembly GCA_007922755.1). Taxonomy (NCBI): domain Eukaryota; kingdom Metazoa; phylum Chordata; class Mammalia; order Rodentia; family Pedetidae; genus Pedetes; species Pedetes capensis. The sequence goes on from VMDO01010146.1 coordinate 44,447, forward strand.
TTCATTCATCATGGCACAAAGGCAGGAGCCATTTTCAGTCCCCTTTTTCTCCATGTTGCCTGCTAATGCTTAAGCTAGTTACCTAATGTTGTTCTTGTTAGGTGCTGTCTAGTCAGGTCCAACTCATAGTGACCCCACGTCCAACAGAATGAAACACTCTGTAACACTCTGCCATGCCCAGCACTGTTAGTGCTTCTCTGCTATTTATAGAGTTTTCAATGGAGGATTGTTTTGGGAGTGGATTACCAGGTCCTTCTCCCTAGCCTGCAGCACCTGTTGTTCTCAGGCAGTCTCCCATCCAAAGACAACCAGGCTGACATTGCTTAGCTTCCAAGATCAGGCAGAATGGGATGCCAGGGTACTATGGCTGCACACTACCTATCATTTGTTGTTGTTGTTGTTGTTAGGTGCCGTCGAGTTGGTATCCGACTCATAGCGACCCTCATAGGGTTTTCAATGGCTGAGTGCTTTGGGATTTCCTTGGGAGTGGATTGCCAGGTCCATCTCCCATTTTTGCGGTGCTGGGATTTGAACTTGGGGCCTCAGAGACTGCAGCGTAGCACTCTACCCACTGTGCTAAATCCCAGCCCCTACCTATCATTATGAGCCATCAATTGCTTTGTTGTTAACACGTAAGAGGTGACAGCTATACATGGAACCCAGAACCGGGGACTAAAATTTCTCAGTGTTTTCAAACTAGTGACCAAATCCTGCCATGTTTGAAGATAGGTCTTGCTTAAGGATAAAGAAATCTTGCTTTATGGGCTTCTTCACTGTTCATTTTGCCAAAGCCTTGCTACCCGCTATTGTGCTACCCAGCCTATTCTTCTTTGTATCACTTCTCTGGGCCCTGTAGATACATGGCTGCTCCTTATGCCTTGGCCCATAATGTGGCACACAGGACTTATTATTTCCTGCTCCTATCTAACCTGTGCAGATGGAATTTCCCCCATGCTTTACCTTCAACTTCTTTTCTTTTCCACATACATTAAACTTCTTAAAGATTTTTCTTATTCTGAATTGAACTTATTCAGAAGCTCCATGAGCACTTGCTACTTTCTAAGCCAAATGTTAAGCCCATTACATACAAGTGAATAATACTGACCGTAAAAATTTATACCCAAGTGGGGTAAATGCAATGATCACTATGTGCTCTGGGCACTTGGGACTGACACAGGAGGGATGCATATGCCTAGTCCACTGTGAGGTGAAATAAATCAAGGAGGGCTTCCTAGAGGGGAAGAAATCTGTACTTCTAAGGATAATGAAAAGGCATTTTCCAGATGAAGAAAACTGAACTCCTTTATGATTGATAGTCTCTTCCTCCTCCTTCTCCTCCTCTTCCTCTTTCTTCTTTTTTGGTGTTGGACATTGACGCCAGGGTCTTGCACATGCTAGGCAGCACCCAATCACTGAGCCACAGCCCCTACTCCTTCCTCCTTTATTACTCTTTATGTATAACTCTTTAATAAATTCTGATTGAATTGTGTCAGGCTCAGTTTAATTTTTGCCATTTGGCCTTCCTACCTCATTAATAACAACCTTCAAAGTTCTTGGAACAATTTTTCAGAGGTATTTTTTCAGTCTTAAAGTTGAAAAATATATTAGCAGAAAGAACCCAAGATTTATTTAGGTGAATTTGAGAATTCAGCCTGGTGATGTTGGAAAAAGTTATGAAGAATAGAGATGCACCTGTAGGAGACTGGTAGGATGAAATATCATTCCAAACACTTTAATAAATGGGAAAGCCTTCTCTCACTCAACATTCAGCTCTTTTCAAATCAGTGCAAATTATTGGAACACATGCCCAAGCTCACTGTCTGTTAATATTACTGCTTAATTATGAGCTCACTGCTGGCGTTTTTGGTAGTGTAATAAACTTGTCTCAAGTCAAGATTGTGCATTTATTACAGGATCTAATTTAGAAGTATGGAGGAGACCTTTCTCAGCTGTCAGAAAGATGTGATGAAATGAAGAAATTCTACAGTGACATTCTATTAAGTGTTGTATTTTAAAAATAATTCAAACCAATCTTACTTTAAGAAAATCTATAAAATCTTTAAACTTTCAAATTTGTGAAATTGTTTCGATATGTTAGATTCATATTAAAAATGTGAGTAGCATTGGAGGATTTTAGTATAAATGAGACATCCAAGATCTCGCTTTTATTAAATATGTGAGGAATGAAATGCTTTCAATTAGCACTTGGATCTTTCTCATAAAGCATTATTTAGAACAAATGGAGTTCAGAGACCTTTTAAAAGAAGAAAGACCAAATCTTTTCTACTGATTCAGAGGCATAAAAACGGTTAGCTCTAAGAACTCATATCTTTCTATGATGCAATTGAATGGATTGAGAATTTGATGAGGCTGGAATGACCCCAGCTGACCTCCATCAGAACAAAACCAGAAGATTAAAGGGGTCTGCAATCAGAAAAATTTAATAACATTTGAGTAAAAATATTCATGTGACAAAGTAAGAAGTACAAAGGTCTTCTGATGTCTCCAAGTGATTAAAGAACAGGCTTTAATCTAACACAAGAATGAGCAATAATAGCACTAACAGTAGTTGTTTTGTTGGATTTTTATTGGTACCAGCTATTGTGCTAAACATTTCATATGCATTATCCTTCTCCAACCTCACAGATCTCTGAATGGCCATGTTACTTTGCATAGAAAAAGACTGATGTGACCAGGATGCTTAACCAACACTCCCTGGTTCATCAGTGTGGGAACTAGGATCCAGACTCAGATTTGTGTGAGTCTAAAGCCCTGCCTGGGACCACAGGGCTATCCCTACTCCCAGCTCACTTCCCTACAGCCACACACTGTAGGTGATTTATGCATATTAATACATTTAGTCCTCACCACTACTGTGAGGTTGCTGCTCTTACTATGCCTATCTTTAAAATACAGAAGCCAAGCAGAGACATGTCAAGTAACTTGGTTAAGTCAAACAGCTAATGAATAGTGGGATTGGGATCATAACCCAGGAAGTCCAATTCCAGACCTACTTCTGCTCTTTTTCCCATCTTTTGTGGCCTTGGAATCTAACAGATTCACATGACCAGGGGTCTATTACGTGTAAAGGCAAGTAGCAAGATGGTAGGGCCATTGGAAGAGTTGCAAGGATTTCATTCAGTACCTGGGACAGAGCCGGGAAGTGGCAGTGACTTACACAGTCTAGATGGTTGCTGTCTAGAGGTGATGCTCCAGGGCTCCTTCTCATTTCTGAACTGTTTGAAGGCAGAGGCACTGACAGATTTTATTCTGGAATATCTTCTTCAGTGCCTGTAGCCATACCACTGTGGTGCCCAATCCTGGCAGATCTCCGAAGCTAAGCAGGATCAGGCATGGTTAGTACTTGGATAGGAGAACCCCTGGGAACACCAGGTGCTGTAGGCTTGGGAGGAGGAGCCGGAAACCCACTCTCAAATATCAATCTACCATTGACAACCCTATGAATAGCAGAGAAGCACTGACAATAGTGTTTCACCTGTTGTATGTAGGGTTGCTGAGTAGGACACTGACTTGACAGCACCTGACGACAACAGTGTCTCCTTACTGGGTCAGTGTTGGGCAAGTGCACTCCTAGTCCATTCTAAAAACCAGAATCTCCTCAACTTTTGGTTTATTAGCTGTGAAGCAAAGCTCTTGCATGCCCAGAATCCAACTGGCAGCTCCTCAGGGCCTCTGCAGGGGCTGAGAGGCAGGGGAGCTGAGGGGAACAGGAAGCCTGATCACCCACTGAACTTGGAGTGAGACCTTCCTGGGTTTCTGACATAGGACTCCCATGCCTTCTGCCACAGTCCTTGACCTCATGGCAGACTCCCTTGTTACCTTGCAAATAAGATGAACTACTGGGCCTTTAGCAGTTCTTGACGGGTTTCTTTCCTCTCTTATTTAAAATAAGGTTGCAGGCAGGCAGATTAGGGCTGGCATGGCAGCTTCAAAGGGTCAGCAGGCACTCAGGCTCCTTTGGCTTTTGACTCCACCATTTCATAAAGGCCCACAAGCTGCCTGCTGGCACTTCAGCTACTGCATCCATGTCCCAGGCAGGAAGCTAGAAAAAGGCAATAAGAAGGCTTTCCCAGATGTCCTGCAAAGTGACTTCGGCTTGTATCTCAGTAGCTAGCCTAACTCCAAAGAGAGCTAGCGAATGTGATCTTTTGGCTGAGCACAGTTTAGCTCAGAATATAATTGGTGTTCTGTTACAAAGAAGAAAGGAAAAGGGATGTGGGGCAAGCAGCAAGCTGTCCCAACGGTGGCTTATGCAGACGTTGCACTGGCGAAAGCCTGAATAGGGTTGTTTTATGTGAAGTTTTCCAGCATAAATAAATATTTGATTCCAGTATTAGATGCCTCTGTTCCTGCTTAGAAAAATGCAAATTGGCATGTGTACAGGCAAGTCTTGTTATTGCACGCATGTCTCAACTGCTAATGGAGACCCTCGTGTGTAGGGAGCATTTGGTGGTTGAAACTGTGCGCTAACAACCAGTTGGAAGAAAACAGTAGCCCCTGGAAGTGCCTTTGCACCAATAATGGCCCTTATGAGTCATAATCTGTAACAGATGCCCCATCTCTAGGTCACTATTTTGTAAACCTAATATTAATAAAGGCTACTATGGACATGTTAATTATTTCTATGGATGAGACCAGTGTACTTGGTGTGTACAAAAAATTTTTGATGAGAAAAATGCATTGGATCAATAAATCTGTGAGAAGCAAATTCCCTTGAATTGGGGGTAGGGTTTGTCAGTGCCTCTGTCTTACATCCCACTAAAGGGCTCAGGATAGTTGGTCAGCACCGATATTCCTTGGTAGTATTGTATGACTGTTGTTGAGGGGTCTTGTTGGAGAATTTAATCATAAGGTATTCTCTATGCTGTGTGTTAGCAGCTGAGAAGATTCTTTTGATTGGTGTTAATGGTAATATTACAAGCAGCTACCATTACTAGGTGCTTAATATATGGCATAGGCCTGTAGCCATAGCTGTGTGGCATCCAATCCCATCATATCTCAAAAGCTAAGTAGGGCCGGACCCGGTTAGTCCTTAGATGGGAGACTGCCTGGGAACGCCAGGTGCTGTAGGCTTGGGAGACGGACTCAGCAACCCACTCCCCAAAATCAATCCACCATTGAAAACCCTATGAACATTAGAGAAGCACTGACAATAGTATTTTGCCTCTTGTGTGTTGGGTCACTACGAGTCGGAGACCGACTCGAAGGCACGTAACAACAACAATATATGGCATAGGGCTGGGGTTTAGCTCACTTGGTAGAGTGACACTCTGCACTCTCTGAGGCCTTCGGTTCAATCCCCAGTACCACAAAAATGGGAGAAGGATCTGGCAATGCATTCTTGAAACAATCTCGAAACAATCAGGCATCAAAAACCCTATGAATAGCAGAGAAGCACTGACATAATGCTGGGTGTGGCACAATGTCAGAGAGTGTTTTATTCTGTTGTACGTAAGCTACTATGAGTCAGATCCAACTCAATAGCACCTAACAACAAACAACAATAATATGTGGCATACAAGATACTTTACTTAATATAATCTTCATAACATTGCCAAGAAGTTGGTACTTTATTGTTCCTATTGTATATCTGTGTATATTAGATTTATGAGAAATTACCAGACTTCTGTAACTTGTCCAGGCAGGCAAATGGCAGGGGTGGGGGCTGAAATTCAAATACAGGTTCATGTGACTTTAAGGTCTAGGTTCTTTCTTTTTCATTTAAAAATTTTAAATTTAAATTTTATTTTTAACTGATACATAGAAACAAAATTGTATGTGTTTATCATGTAATGTTTGGATACACATATAGATTCTATAATGTTTAAATCAGTGTAAACTTATCTATCTCTGCAAATGTTTACCATTTCTTTGTGGTTAAAAACATGCTATGATGGTTAATCTTCATTGTCAACTTAATCGGATTTAGAATCACTTAAGAGGTTAGTGAGACACATCCCTCGGTGTGTCTGTGAGGGCATTTCATGAGAGGATTAGCTGAGGAAAGAGACCCCCCCTGAATGTGGACAGCATCATCCCAGGGGCCGAGTGACCAGATGGAATAAATGGGGAAAAGGGAGAAGACAGCTGAGTGCTGGCTTCCTCCTTTCTCTTCTTCCCATGTACCAAGCAGAAAAGGCCAGCTTGTACCACAGGCTCCCACTACCACCACGAAGTTCCATCCAAGTGCATGGGGCCAAGTGACCATGGACTAAACCCTCTGAAACTGTCAGAAAAATAAACAGTTCCTCCCTTTAAGTTGTTTCTGTCAACTAATTGGTGACAGCAATGCAAAAGGAACTAATACAGATAATTGATACGGAAGAGTAGGGTTGTGGCAGAGGTTAAACTTGACAAGTGGTTCGTAGGCCTTTGGAACTGGCTTCCTGAATGAATTTAGAAGAGTTTGGAGGTGTGGGCTAGAGAAGCAGTAGAATTATGCTGCTGTTATTGTTGTCACTAGGTGCCATTGAGTGAGGTCTGACTCATAGTGGTCCTATATATAACAGAAGGAAACACTCCCCAACACTGTGAAATGCCCACCTCTGTATCAGTGGTTCTTGGCTGTTCATAGGGTTTTTGATGGCTGATTGTTTTGGGACTGTTTCCGGAGTGGGTTGCCAAGTTGTTCTCTTGTTTTTGCAGTGCTGGGTATTGAACCTACGGCCTCAGAGTGCACAGAGCAAGCACTCTACCAAGTAAACTAAATTCCAGCCTGCAAAGTAGAATGCTATAAGCAGAGCTCAATGAGTGATTCTGATGGGAATGCGGAAAAAACTAGAATACTGAAGAAACGTGAATGGTAAGCCCATGCACATGAGGTCTCAGATGTGAACAAAGAGTGTATGCGGGATTGGACTAAAGGCCATCTGTGTTTCATACTGGAAAATAATTTGTTTATATTTTCTTTGTGTCCTGAAACTTTGTGGGAGGCTGAATTTAAAGGTGATGGACTAATTAATTCAGTAGAGAAAATTTCAAGATAGCATAGAATTCACCCTGTTATATAGTTATTGCTGGCTGCCTTCAGTCAGATTTGAAGTGTGCCTGGAGCAAAAAGCAGAGCAAAAGAATTTGAAAAAATACAGACTGGCCAGAAAAAGAGAATGTTGAGAATTGTTGGTAAGGAGGATGTGATTGTTAAAAAGATGACATCCATTAAAAAGCCAAGCAGTGTGAAGTGGAACAATATGTGACAGAGTCAGGATCCCCACAGGCAACCTCTCAAAAGGTGAAGTGTGATTCTGAGTTAGTGAAGCTGAAGATGCAATGGAAACTCCAGGATGTTGGAGATGTCAGGAGTATGTAATGTCTACCAAGGAAAGCCATAGGCAGTAAATAGAGCCACCCTAAGAGAGAGGCCATGTGGACTGCAGACAGCAAAGCCATTGAGCCAGAATTAGCCAAGCTTTTTAGAATGCATATCATGACACAGCATGCCCCATTATGCTGAACATGGAGCTAACTATAGGATTGAATGTTTGCCCTGCTGGATTTTGGTCTTGTCTTGGTCTGATCTGAACCTTGCTATTTTTCTGCGCCTCTCTTTTGGAATGAGAAAATTTACTCTATGCCATTGTATCTTGTAAGTATATGATTTGCTTTTGATTTTTACAGGGGCTCACAGTTAAGAGTTGCCTTCAGTCTCAGAGAAGACTTTGAAGTTGGGCTTTTTAACAATGTTGGAACCAGGGCATCAGAGCCACAAAAAATTGGGTTCAGATTCAGGTGTGGGTTCAGTATATTAAAATGTAGAGAGTTCAATTTTGCTCCAAGTTCAGATTTGAATTCTGTTTGTCAATATCAGGGCTTCAAACAGAACTTGAACCTGTACCCTGAACATGTTCCAGTTAAAACATTTAATTTGTTTCTTCTGAACCTGAACCTAAACTTGAACCTAGTGAAAAATTGGGCTCTGGATTAGCTTTTAATTTTTTTATATCATGAGCTATTTTATTGTACATAAAAATTGAAAAAATTAAACAAATTTCATTTGTTTATCTACATGTAAGGTTATAATCTTAAATTTAAACCTGAACTGAACCTGTACCCTCTGCATTTTAACCTGTTGGACCTGTCCAAACTTGAATCCAATTTTTTTTGTGAGTTTGAAACCCTGTTGTAGTTGCTAAGACTATGGGGACTCATGGAGATGAACTGAATGCATTTTCCATATGATATGGACATGAGACTTTGGGGGGAGATGGGTAGGATGTTATAGTTTAAAGTAATATATTTGGGTGTCAAGTTAACAAAGGGTGGCTTATGATGGTTAACCTTCATTTTCAACTTGGCAGGGTTTATAGTCACCTAGGAGATTGGTGAGGAACCCCTCTGAGTGTGTTTTTGAGGACATTTCCAGAGACAATTAATTGAGAGGGGAAAACCGAAGCTAAATGTGGGTGGGACCATCTTTTGGGATGGAGGTCCAGGTGAATAAAGGGAGAAAAAGAAAAAAGCCAGCAGAGCACCTGAATTCCTTTTTCTCTTTTGCTTTGGCTACCTGTCTGCTAAGAAGTGAAGGGCAGCCTCTGTCACACACTCTCACTGCCATGCTGTTCTTCCCAAATTAATGGGGCCAAGCAATCATGAAATGATCCTCTGAAACCATGGGCAAAATAAATAATTCCTCCCCATAAATTGTTCCGTTAGGGATTTGGTCACAGAAACACAAAAGTAACTAACACATGTGCAAAATCTTTTTTTTTTTTTCTCTTTGAAATGTATAGTACATTATCATCTGTACTTACTCTACTGTGCTATAGCACACCAGAACTTCTTACTTCCATTTAACTGTAACTCAGTACCCAGTGGTCAACCTTTCCCATTCCCCCCTCCACCCTATTCTTCCCAGCCTCTTACCATCTGTAAGAGTGTACATATGAATGAGATTATTCAGTAATTGTCTTTCAGTACTTGGATAATTTTATTTAATGTAATGACCTCCAATTCCATCCATGTTGTCAAAAATGATAAGATTTTATCCCTTATTAAATGGCAGAATTGTGTTACATTGTGTATATGTACCACAGTTCCTTTATGTATGCATCAGCTAATGCACATTTAAGTTGTTCTCATTTCTTGACTGTTGTGAATAGTGCTCCAGTAAACTTGAGAGTACAGATGTCTCTTTGACATACTGATTCATTTCCTTTGGATATGTAGCCAGTAGAGGGATTTTTGGATCATATAGTAGTTCTATTTTTAAGTTTTTGAGGAACCACCATGCTATTTTCCATAATGGCTCTACTAATTTATATTCCCACTAACAGTGTGAAAGTTCCCTTTTTCTCTACATCCTCACTAGCAGTTGCTATCTTTTGTCTATTCGTATTAGAGTGAGATGATATCTCATTATGGTTTTGATTTTCATTACCCTGATGATTAGTGATGTTGAGTATTTCTTCTTATACTGGTTGGCCATTTTTATGTCTTCCTTTGAGAAATGTCTATTTATGTCTATTACTCATTTTTACTTTGGTTACTTGAGCTTCTATTACTATTGAGTTTTTGAATTCCTTATATATTCTGGATATTAACTTGTTATCAAATGTATAGTTTGCACATTTGTTATTGGTAGGTTGTCTTTTCACTGTGTTTTCTTTGATGTGAAAATTTTTTTAGTTTAATGTTATCCCATTAATTTATTTTTATTTTTGTTTCCTATGCTTTTGGGATCCTGTCTAAAAAATTCCTGCCCATTCCAATATCTGGAAGTGCTTACCCCATGTTTTCTTCTAATAGTTCTATAGTTTCAGATTTTAGAGTTAAGCTTTTAATACATTTTGAGTTGATTTATATAGTGGGGTCTAGTTTCATTCTTTTTCATGTGGATATCTAATTTTTCTAGCACCATTTATTGAAAAGACTGTCTTTTATTCAATGCATATTCTTACCAACTTTGTCACAGATCAATTTGATGTAGATGTGTGAGTTCGCTTTTAGGCTCTTTATTCTGTCCCATTGGTTTGCCTGTTTTTATGCCAACAGCATGCTGTTTTTATTACAACAGTAGTATATTATATTTTGAAGTCAGGTAATGTAGTGCCTCCTGCTTTGTTTGTTTTGTTCAAGATTTCTTTGACTATTCAGGTTTTTTTTTTTTTTTTTTTTTTTTTTTTTTTTTTTTTTTTTTTTTTTTTTTTTTTTTTTTTTTTTTTTTTTTTTTTTTTTTTTTTTTTTTTTTTTTTTTTTGGTGTGTGTATGGTTTCATACAAACTTTTGGATTGTTTTTGTTCTTTTAAGAATATCTTTGGTATTTTGATAGGGATTGCATTGAATCTATGGATAACTTTGAAATATGGATATTTTAACATGATTGGTTCTTCCAACCCATGAACATGACATGTCTTTCTATCTTGTCTCTTTTTCAGTTTCTTTTATCAATATTTTATAATTTTCATCCTAGAGATCTTTCACCTCTTTGGTTAAATTTCTTCCTAACTATTTTATTTTTTATATACTATAAATGGGAGTGCTTTCTTGATTTATAATTTACTGTTGGCAAGTAACAATGCTACTGATTTTTGTATGCTGATTTTGTATACAGCAACTTTGCTGAATTTATCCATTCAATTAGTTTTTTGATGGAGTCTTTGGAGTTTTCTATATAAGATCATGTCACCTACAAATAGTGACAATTTGATTATCTCTTTTCCAATTTGGGTGCCTTTTCTTTCTTTCTGTTGATCTGGATTTTTTCAGTTCTATGTTAAATAAATAGTAAAAGTGGGCATTCTTGTTTTGTCTCAGATATTAGAAAGCATTCAGCTTTCTCCATATTTATTATGATGTTTGCTATTTGCTTATTATACATGGTCTTTATTATGTTCAGGTTTGTTTCTTCTGTACCTAATTTGTTCATTTTTATGATGAACAGATTTTGAATTCTATCAAATACCTTTTCTGCATCTATTGAGATTATTATATGAATGAATTAATTAATAGTACTAGGAGGTTGAACCCAGGGCCTCACACATGCTTCTGCAAGTGTTCCACCATTGAGCTGTATCCACAGCCCAGTGTTTTAGTTTTTATTTTGAGACAGGGTTTTATTAAGTTATGCAGGCTACTTCTGGCCTCAGATTTGTGATCCTCTTGTCTCTGCCTCCCGAATTGCTGGGAATATAGGTGTGCACCATGAAGCCAGTAATCATACGGTTTTAGGCTGCCATTCTGTTGATGCAGTGTGTCACAATTATTGATTTGTGTATGAACCACCATTGCATCCTTGGGATGAATCCAACATGATCATTGTGGATAACCTGGTTAATGTGCTGTTGAATTTGATTTGCTAGCATTTTGTTGAAGGTTTTTGCATCTGTGTTCATCAAGGATATTGGCTTGTAACTTGTTTTGTTGTTGTGTCATTATCTTTGGTCTCAGGTTGATATTAGCCTTGTAGAATAAATTTTAAAGAATTCCCTCCACTTCATTTTTTTTTTGGGGGGGGGGAATTTAAGAAACATTGAATGTTTAGTAGAATTCAATGATAAAGTCATTTTGTCCTAAGCATTTCCTTGATGGAAAACATTCTCTTTCTTTTTCTGATTCATTCTCATTACATGTTATTGGTTTATTTGGATTTTCTGTTTCTTCATGATTAAACCTTAGTAGTGTGCATGTGTCCAGAAATCTGTCCATTTTTTCCAGGTTATCAACTTTGTTGATGTACAGTTGTTCATTATAGTCTCTAGTGGTCTTTTGCATTTCTGTTGTATCAGTTGTAATGTCTCCTTCTTCGTCTCTGATTTTATTTGAATGATGTCTCTTTTTTCCTCAGTAGAGCCAAAGGTATTTGTTAGTTGGCCTTTTTGAAGAACCACTTTCTAGGCAAGGCACAGGGGTGTATATCTGTCATTCCAGTGACTTGGGAGGTAGAGGCAGGAGGATCACAAGTTCAAGGCCAGGGGCAGTCTGCTCAGTGAAACCTTGAATCAAGATAAAAAAAATGGGCTGAAGGTGCAGCCCAGGGGTAGAGCACTTGCAAAATATGTGTGAGGCCCTGGATTCAACCCCTAAGTACTGCAAGCAACAACAAAGCAACAGTGAAACCAACCAACCAACCAAACACAAAACCCCACAAAGAACAAGTTCCTTATTTTGTTGATTCTTATACTTTTTAAAGTCTCTATTTCATTTATTTATGCTCTCATCTTTGTTATTTCTTTACTTTTACTAACTTTGGTGCAGTGATAGGTTGTTTACTTGAGATCTTTCTGTCTTTTTGATATAGGCACTGATTGCTATAAACTTCCCTATTATTATTGCTCTTGCCATATGTCATAGGATTTGATATGTTGTGTATCCATTTTAATTTTTTTCAAAAAAATTAAATCTCCCCTTCTGGTTGATTTCTTCCTTTCCATTTGATTCCTTCCTTCCATTTGTTGTTCAAGGGTAAATTGATTAATTTCCATGTATTCTTATAGCTTCCAAAGTTTTTCCTTTTATTCATTTCTAGTTTTATTGCATTGTGATCAGAAAAGATACTTGATGTTATTTCAGTTTTTAAAAACTTGAGACTTTTTTGTGGTCCATCACATGATCTATCTTGAAGAATGTTTCATATGTTATTTTCCATTTGTTGGATGCTATGTTCTGTGCATGTCTATTAGTTCCATTTGGTCTAGGGTGTGATTTAACTCTGTTGAATTTGCTTGTGCTGGTCTTTCCAGAAACTCAGAGCAGGCTGCTTATTTTCTTTGAGCTTATAGTCACTTCTGCTATTTCAGCACTAGATGATGCTTTCTGTCTAGGTTTGCCACAGTTTGCTATTGGTATGTTGTTGCTGTTACAGCACCAGAGGGTACTCTAAGCCCAAGTCTGTCCTATATCTGCATTTGATGTATTGTTCAGCATGAACTAGGGTAATACCTACAAAAAGTAGTCCATCCCTACAAGCCTCCCCCTGGTACAAATAGCTCATCCACAGTTACCAGCTTATGGTAGGATTCTGCTTGGCTCCGGGTAAAATCACCGTGGGAGGACCAGCCCTAGATTCCAATGCTGCAATTTGGTGTCCACTTCCTATTTCCTTCTCCAAGCAGTTTCTCGCCATGTTGAACCACCAGGGGTTGGGGGAAAAATAGGGTGGGTAGTAATATAGCCACCAATGCCACAGTGTTGTGCCATGTCCTGATCTTATAGTTTCCTGAGACCAGTGCAGCACTGGGCTAGGACCAAGGTCCACCCTGTTATGGACTACTTGTTGCTGAGGGGGATTTATGGCTTAAGACGGCTGCAACCAGCCACAGGTGATGCTGATGCTGGCCAGATTAGAAGTATAACAGACTATGGTTCTATGTCTCCATCTGAGACCAGGGCTGTCTTAACCCCTCCAACCATGGTCACTGACCTGGGGTGGGGGCTGTTAGGATCTGCCCGGTGTTAAGTTTAATCACTCTTGCACTGAGTTCCATGGCAAAGTTGCTATGGTTTGAGGTTATTTTTTTATTTTTATTTTTTGTAATGAGGGGGCTGAACTCAGGGCCTTGCACATACTTTGTAAGTGCTCTACCCCTGAGCTGTACCCCCAGCTCCTTTTTTATTTTTTATTTTGAGACAAGGTCTTGATAAATTGTGTGGGCTGCTTCTGACCACTAACTTGTGATCCTTCTGCCTCCACCTCCTGACTCACTGGGACCACAGGCCTGCACCATGACACCCGGCTCTAGTTTGAGTCTTAAATGTCCCCCAAATGTGCATGTGGTAAAGGCGTGCTCCCCAGTACAGTGCTGCTGGAAGATGGTGGAAGCTTTGAAAGGCGGGGCCTGGCCGAGGTCTTCAGATCATTAGTGGCATGCCTTTAAAGGGGAGAGTGGGTCACCATCGTCTCCCTCTCTCTGTCCACTTCTGGGCCATGAGGTGAGCGGTTTTGCCTTGTCATGAACTTCCTCCATGATGCACTACCTCACCATAGGCTCAAAGCAGCAGGCGAACAGATCATGGACTGAAGCCTTCAAAACTCTCAGGCAAAACAAGCCTTCTCTCTTTATAAGTGGATGATCTCAGCTATTTGTTATAGTGACATAAAGCTGAATACCACAGACGTGTTTATTTCCTTGCCCATCTGGCAAATGGAGTCTTGCACTGTGCTGTGCTGCCTGAGGTTGGGGTGGTAATGGTGGAGGCAGCCTCTTGGCTGTTTAGGCTTGTGCTAAGCTTTGTCACACCTGAACTGCACCCAGGCACACAGCCCTGGTGGTGATGTGGCTGAAACATGAGTCCGACCCGCTGGAGTGCAGGTCTGTGCGTGGCACCCAGCAGGTGTAAAGACCGCATGTGAGCCCTGGCCCCAGGAGACGATGCTGCTTGGCTAGTGTTGAAGATGGGCTCTTGGGCTCCAAGGCTGATGCTAAACAATGCCACGCTTGGGTCTCATAGCTCTATGGATCTATGCAGCTTTGAGGGAGGCTGTGTGTGTACCCCAGACCCACTCCAAGGCTGGCAGTGATGAGTCTGTTTCACTGGGGTGAAGGCCCCTCTGATGCCAGGGCAGCCTAGAGCCACTGACTGCAAACTCAGGCCTGAAGGTAGGGTTTCTGCCTGGTGCTGGGTTTCACTGACTGCAAGGCACAATCCTGTGCCAGCTTCCTGCTTTGCTGCCCAGGGCTGGAGTGTGCTCCCAGCTCTACTGCCTGACACTGGGGAGGGAGAGGGCAGCAGTTCTCTGGCTGCCTTGCTAAACATTGACCTAGAGGCACAGCCCACGAGTCCTAGCCTGCAGCAAAGGGTCCTGGGGTTATCTCTGTCCAGGCTGCTCAGAGTTGGGGGAGAGGCATCAAAGCGACTCTTTCCTGCCTTCTCCAGCAGGTCTTTTCTTGCTTATTAAAGCCAGGCACTGTGGTCTTTCACCCGGCTCTCAGCTCTGTAGAGGAAGCCTGAGCATGGATAGCTCTGTTCACATAGGCATTGGGGGTGGCAGGGACACGATCCCTGGAGGGTCCCACTCAGCTGCCATCACAGGCAATCTCTCAAGGTCTAGGCTCTCAACAGTTCTGTTAAAACAGCTTTCAGTGTCAGGAACAGAATCTTTAGTCCCTGTCTCCTATCCTCTCGCTTTCCTTCCTTCCTTTCTTCCTTCCATCTTTCTTTCCTTCCTCCCTTCCTTCCTTCCTCCCTTCCATCCTTCTTCTCTCTTTGCTTCCTTCCTTCATTTGCTTCTTTCTTTTTAATAGCAGAAATAAATGCTATTAATAAATAAACAAATAAACAAAAATCCTGTAATGTCACCATGGTTTTCTTTTTTGCACCTGACTTTCCAAATCTGGTCAACATATAGTTGTTCTCATATATTCCAGTATATATTTACCCAGTTCCTTATTCTGCCCTAAATGCTGGCTACAGAGTGGTGAACGAGACTGACTGAGTCATATTATCAAAGAACAGGCATAGCATGTTGTGTTCTATTGCTCTTGTATCACATTATATCAAAAACCATTTCCACATCAGTACACTGTTTCCATAATTATCACTTTTAATGTCCTCATAATATTCTATCATATTGATGTACCATAATTACCTGCAATATTATATTACTGTTGAGCAATTACATTGTCTCCAGTTATTTGCTATTATAGATAACAAGCATCTTTAGTCCTTTTCTAAAAATCAAATAAGCAAACACAGATGGTTCTGCAAGGAATGTCTTTGTGCTTGTACTTTCATTCTCTAGTTAGTTTTTTTCCTGAGGAAAAACTCCCTAGAGTGCACTTACTGGCCAAGAGGGAAAGAACATTTCTCTAACTTTGTGGAAAGTGTTAATAACCAAACACTATGTGCTTGATCCATATCATTTCATATAATCTTCACCACAAAGTTCAAAGTCACTAAGTCTGATGCCTTCACTTTGCAGAGGAAGAAACTGAGTCACATGGGGATAAAGTCATTATCCTAGAATAGTGGTTTGATGGAGGGCAAGTGAATCTAAACTGGTGCTCACAAGGGCTGAAGTCCATGATTTAACACAGTCTCCACCTAGCTGCTGCTTCTAAGGGTCCCTAAATTTTTTTCATGAGCCAATGGTACAATTTCTTCAAAACTCTGAAGTTGAGAAGCAGAGCGGATGGTCTGCCTCACAAATTTTTCTGTTTATGTAGTAAACAACTCAGGCTTTCTGTGTTTGAACTGGAGCAAGGATCATGGGAGATAAGCTACGGATAACATCCTAAGCCTAAGTGGTAGTCATGTGTTATTGTCATCATTACCATGGACAGGTGGCAAAATTTAGGCTCAGGATCTTCTGCTCAGATTCCCTCTCCTTACTCAAGACTTTTTATGGAACATTGTGGACAAAGCACTTTGGGGATCAGATTTGACGTAGTTATCAGGGGTAATACATTTGCCAAGCCTCTTCTTTCTTCCTTTCTCCCTCCTTCTCTTTCTTCTCTCTCACCCTTCCTCCTTTCTTCCCTTCCCTCCTATCTTCATTCCTTCCTTCCTTCTTCCCTTCTCTCCTATGTCCCTCCCTCCCTCCCTCCCTTCCTTCCTTCCTTCCTTTCTTTCTTTCTTCCTTCCTTCCTTCTTTCCTTCCTTCCACCTTTCTTTCCTTCTTCCCTCACCTCTTTCTTATTGAGTGCTTTCTATGATCAAATACTATTATACTTACTTTTCCATGTACTAAAATCCTTTATTCCTCACAATAAGGCTATAAGATGGGCAGCATTATAAATATCCAAAAGGTACAAAGAGGCTAGATCTACACAGACAAATTTACCTTGAATTTAATGAAACGCAAACATGGGGCCCCTCCCTTTCATGGGCCCCTGTGAATTGGGAAGTTGCTATGAGTTTATGGAGTGTTCTAGGGAGAAAGTACAGTCAGAGGGCCACTAAGAAGCTTCCTTTTTGTATCATTAGAGAGATCTGCCAGGCGCAGTGGCACATACTTGTAGTTCCAGCTACTCAGGAAGCTGAGGCAGGAGCATCGCTTGAATCCAGGAGTTCTGGGCTGCAGTGCGCTATGCCGATTGGGTGTCTGCACTAAGTTTGCATCAATATGGAGACCTCCTGGGAGCGGGGGACCACCAAGTTGCCTAAGGCGGGGTGAACCAGCCCAGGTCGGAAATGGAGCAGTTCAAAACTCTCGGGCTGATCACTAGAGAGATCTTAGAAGAGTGAGTTGTAAATGGCTGAGCCTCCAGAAAATTGTTGTGATTTCTTTCCTCATTCAAGGTAAAATTCACTTTCATCTCCAATTTTGTATTTGTAATTACATGTTCTTTTTTTTAAATATAAATACAGTTCCCAAATAGTGTAAGTTTCAGGCCCCCCTAAAATTTGCATGCTGTCCTGGAATCTGGCTCTGCCAACCTGCCATTGATGTCCTCCACAACATGTTAGAAACACAGCAGTGCTTTTGGGAGAACAATTCCTTGCTGTGCAGGACAATCCTGTGATTTGCAAAATGTCCTATACTCACAGATCCTGCTCACTAAATAGCAAAATTGTCCCCAGGAATTGTGAAAACCCCTCCTCCTCCTCCTCTTTCTCTTTCTTTTCTTTTTCTCCTTTCTTTTTATGTTTGGCAGACAGGGTCTCACTATGTAGCCCAGGTTGCCTAAAACTCTCAATCCTCCAGCCTCTACCTCCTGACCACTGGGATAACAGGCATGTAACATTACACCCAGCTTGAAAAGGCCCTTAGGAAGTCTGAGAAGGGAGGAGCACTTCTGTGGGTCCAGACTGACTATGCAGTAGCTGGGTGACTGAGCCTTGATCTTGTTTGTATGACTGCATGTGAATTTCCTGCGGTGGCTATAAAAATCACTGCAGACCAAATGGCTTAACAATAGAAATGTTTCCTTTGGGTTCTGGAGGCCAGAAGTCTGAATGTTCCTTCTGATAGGCCCAGGAAGGAATCCTTCCCTGCATCTTCCAAATTCTAGTGGCTGCCAGGACACCGTGGTTCTCTTTGGCTTGTGGCTGGATTGCTCCAATCTCTGCTTCTCTCTTCACATGACATCCCTCCTTGTACATCTGCATCTGTTTTCTCTTCTTATAAGGGGACCAGTCGATGGAATAAGACCTACCCTAGTTCAGTATGATTGCATCTTAATTAATTATATTTCCAAATAAAGTCACACCAGAGGTTTTGGGTTGACATGAATTTTAGCATGATACTAATCAACGCTGTTCAGACAGGGAAAAATGATATTTTACAATTTTAGAGGAGAACTAGTTATAATGCATGCAAACATGCATGGTGCAGGTACATAGAAGATGCCTTTTATATGGGGGTTGTTGTTATGATTAACTTAAGATGGGCCATCGAAAGACGTAGGTCCATGCAATTCCCTAGGATGATTGCAAGTGATTCTGATGGTCGGATCTTTTCCCGTCTGCTTTCCCTGGGAAGTGTTAGGCTGCTTTGGTACCTGAGGCTTGGATAACTTCCTTTTCTCTCTAGAGTCAGTTATTCCATGAAACACGAAGGTAAGCTGTTGTCTGCAGAGTGTGTGAATAAAGGGAAGGGGGCAGCTCAGCTCTGTGAGCCATGAGTGGGACCAGGAAAAGGCGGGGGCTGTCAGTAACAAAAATCCATGTTAATGTATAGCGTTCAGGGCTGACATGTGGGTTCTACTTGGGTTTGACTTCTGCCTTCAGGGTTCCTATCTCTGTGACTCAGAACATGTCACTGAAACCCTTCTGAGTCTCATTTGCCTCACCTGTCAGATGAGAATGGAAATAGCACCTATGTTCCAGGTTGCCATGAACGTGAAGTAGGACAGTCCATGGAGAGCGTTCAGCAAATTGTAGCATTTCCAGAAACGGTCCTTTTCATCATTTTCTCTGGAAGTTAGGACAGCCTTCTCCCATGTGGCCAGGTGTGATTGAGTTGCCAGGAAATCCCCTAGGGGCTTTGGATGCTATGACTCTCAGCTAAAAGAAAAAGAGCTTCCATTAACTCATTCATTCATTTGCTCGTATATTCAATCATATATTCTGCTGCCGTGTCCTGTGGGTAAAAGACCTTGTTTGTGGGTCCCTGCATAAACACTTAGGCACTCTGCTTTGAAAGGAGGGTTATAGATAACTTCCCCTTCTGGAACATTTGGATAAATGAATATTGACTGTGTTGCTGGTTGCTGGGGTTGGTCGTGTCAGGTAGGCCTGGATGATTAACTTTGGGGACCATTTGGGATCAGGTGGACGCTTTGTGTTGCCTCAGTCTAAGTGTTCAGAATATCTTGGAATTGGTACATAATTTTTTTTTGAGCTACTTAATTAAAAGACCCTCCCACCAAATAAACATGAGTCTGACAAAATCACAGCATAAGTGTTTTCAGCACTGATGTGCAATGGTGAAGGCTGTCGGCTTGTTGGGGTGGTAGAGCACAGCTCTTCCTTCTCTTCCCTACTAGAGAGAATGCTCTGGGGTACTTGGCCCTATTAAACCACGTTTCCCCAGCCAGAGGCTGTTAAGTCTAATGCTTGTGCTGGTGGACAAATTAAAGCCTAAAATAATAAGAATGATAACTGAATGAAAGAAAGCAATCCCACAGTACCTTTCACCAAGTTGTAATAAGGAAACTAGAACTGAATTATATTCAGTGACTTAGACACTCAGCATCAGTGACTTAGGCATTTAGGTTGTGGGGCTGAGTGCAAAAGGGAAAGGCAGAGCCTCTTGTTCAAAAGTGATTAAGAATTTCAAGATAGTGATAGCTAAGCATTAGGTGATGTGCAGGGCCCTTGCAAGTCCATGGGGGCCTAGATGATTGCACAGGTCACGGAATAGGCCCAGGAAACCAGTATTGCCTGGAGTCTTAGCCTTTTCTTTCACTTGGCCTCCACTTTACAGGTATTGCCTGCCCTCCTCTGTCATCTGTGTAATGACCTCCACACCAACAAATGTGATCAAAATCTTTGATATGACTGTTTTCCTGCTTTCATTTTTAGAAGATCTCTTAGAAAACCGAACAAAACAAAATCAGTTTATCTACAGGACTACAGGGTTGGAGGGAAGAAAACCCACCAAGTAATGAATTCTTGCACCATCTTTTCATTTTCTCATTTCACTTAGTCTGGAAATGATTTCCAGTTTTCTTACTAAATAGTGTATTATCTGCCTGTAAAGAAGAAAGCAGCCAGCTGTGATTATCGGAGGTACAGAATGTTTAATATAAGTTTCATTAATCCATAACCTCTGAAGAAGGAGAGCTAAGGATATCTAATGACAGAGGTTAAATCGGGACAGACGAGGACTCTTCTTTCTCCTAATGATCGTCTTCCCAGTATGAGTCACTACTATTTCAAAGGACTGAGGACATTATTTTTTCCTGCTCTTCTAATAGGCTGGTCTGTATTGAGATATTTCTGGTGGTTAAGGCTGATTCTAATGAGGCCAGGGTCATGAGCTTAATTCTTAGTCAGGGCAATTAGTTAACCTCAAAAGAACATCCAGGCTCTACCTTCTACCTTAGGCAGCTGGTTCAAGATTCCACGTTGTGTTTGAGGAAGCAGTCCCTCCCCTACTAAAAGCAGCTGGGTGTAATCTAAGAGGGACCAGTTGGGGCCTCAGACTCCCCATGGCCAGCATGACTGGCCAGTCAGGAACTCAAACTCCTCTGGCCATGGTGACTGGTCCAGGAAACACATGATCCATGTTGGTGCATTGAAGAGAATCTCAGAATTTGTGAATCTCAGAGGTGCCAACAGGAAAGGCTATTTCCTATCATCGTACACCTGGATTATTGTCAGTCTGGAGCCACAGGGGGCTGCCATATGAGACCCAAGGAGAAAACCAGTGCAGCAGAAGGCAGCGTTGAAAGAGAGAGAGAAACCAAGCCCGCATGATGTTATCTGAGTCCTCGATGTGGCTATGCCTGCATCCTGTCCTGGCTTCTTCAGTTATGTCAACCACAAAATCATCTTTCATGTTGAAGACAGTTTGAACAGGCTTTTCTGCCTTCCTACAATCAATGGAAATTCTGCATTCTCTAAACAAGGAGGATCAACTTTGTTAAAGACACAGAAGAGTAGGATCTTGGAAGAAATATTTCTAGTGTCATCCATCTCACGTTTGCACTCTCTGCTGAGTGTCCAGGGTACTTTTATTAAGTTCATCAGTCCTTTGGTGTCCCTTATGAAGAGATCAAACTGAAAAAGATGTGAAAATCCAATACACTAATCAACACTATCTAGTTTTTTAACGTGCTGGCAATTTTCTCTAGATCATTAAATTCCCCAAATATGAAGATTCTTCATCAATATGTGGATCATGTAAAATAGGCTTGAAGACAATTGCTAGTTCCCTTGTATTCAAATCTCTGAGGCCCTTAATAGCATTTGTACTGGTCATGATATTTTCTCTGTTTCTACCTTTTGCTTAGCTCTCTAACATTGAGTGATCTGCTGCATTTAACAGAAATGATTTCTATAAAACTGTCCATGTGCATGCAGACACGCAAATATTTTCTTTCCTTTTCAGACTGACTTTCTTTAATAAATCAGACAGCATTCAGAAAAATGTGCCACAATTGTCAAGACCGGATGGTCCCCTAGTTTGCTAGGGAATACTTCATTCACAGAAGTCATTGTTCTTTGAGATCCTAGAGAAACCTGGAGGATAGATGAGAAGGATGAATTGCTTTTTGCACTAACTTGGGAAATTTTATTATTTTCCAACATTCAAAGGGTCATAGAGAAGGTAGAGCTATATCTTAATGCTGGCTTAAAAGCTTTGCCATTCTGGACCAGAAGTTACAGTGGTCATAAGAAACTCTTTGTCCTAGCAGGAGCCTGCATTCCTTCATGCAGACCACAGTAACGTCTGTGTTACAGGACTGGACACAGTCATCAGGAAAAATGGTAGGAACTCTCACATCATTGCATCTTTAGCTCCTTTAAATTCTTGTGGGATTTCTTGGTGTCTTGTGAGACTGTCCCAATAGCACCATAGGGGCTTTCTGATGTTTTCATCTGCCCAATACTTGTTTTCCTTTATATTGGCAACAGCATCTTTGGGGACCTGCTCTTCCCATACCTCATACGCCAGGTCCCTGGATATCCCTGCCCCATCCTGCCTTATAGGAGGTCACATGACAAGTTCTGGCCAATGAACATATTTTATGCCTTGGCCATGGTGATTGGTTCAAGGCTAGAGTCAGTCCATCAGAGAAAATCCCAGCACTTCTTCTGAAACCACTGGTAAGAAAATTTACATTTTGGTAA
Source organism: Pedetes capensis (assembly GCA_007922755.1). Taxonomy (NCBI): domain Eukaryota; kingdom Metazoa; phylum Chordata; class Mammalia; order Rodentia; family Pedetidae; genus Pedetes; species Pedetes capensis. The sequence goes on from VMDO01010146.1 coordinate 66,644, forward strand.
GAATGTAAGTATGGTGCTGCTGTCTGAACTCAATGCACAGGAAAGCAGAACTGAGAGGCTAAGAGACAAGGTCCTGATGACAGTTCTTGAACTCCTGATCTGACTGTCCTGAAGCCACACCTATTACCCTAGACTTAGGTAGGTGAGTCAATAAATAACTTTTTTTTTTTCTTAAGCAAGTCTGAATTGGATTCCTGTCACTTGTGGCAAAAAGAGCCCTGAGTTATACAAGCAATCATAGAAGCAAGCTTTATTTGCTGAGGTCTCTCACCTGTGTCCAGCATCAATAAGGAAGCAAATGAAATACTCGAGATTATATAGGCAGGAACTAGAGGAAATGTGAAGGCAATTCAATACAAAAGGAGTGGAATAATTCTGTGAAGGTGGCTTCACTTTAAACATGGAAATTTGGGGAGAAACTGATAACATTTCTTACTTCTAGAGCAGTTAGGATTTTAAAGAATAATTGCAGAGCTTAGCACATGCATGGGCTGGGATTTAGCTCAGTGGGTAGAGCACTGCGCTGCAGTCTCTGAGGTCCTGAGTTCAATTCCCAGCACCGCAAAAATGGGAGAAGGGCCTGGCAATCCACTCCCAAGGCAATCCCAAAACAGTCAGCCATTGAAAACCCTATGAGGGTCGCTATGAGTCGGATACCAACTCGACGGCACCTAACAACAACAACAACCTAACAGCACATTCATAAATTCTTCCTGACACACCCAAATGCTCAGGGTTTCTTGAAGATCTATATAAGAAGGTGCATCATTGTTGGGACTTCCCAGTTCTTTCAGAGCAATTGAAATGGTTTTTTCTATTGGAAGTATAGCCCAAATTGTCCTCAACTAGCAGCCCAAAGGGGATTTGGGGGCTCTTATGAGGGAGGAGCCACATCTCATTCAACTTTATACATCATACACTTGTTGTTATTATTGCTAGGTGCCATCGAGTTGGTATCTGACTCATAGCGACCCTGCATACAACAGGTGAAACACTATTGTCAGTGCTTCTCTGCTGTTCATAGGGTTTTCAATGGCGTATTGATTTTTGGGAGTGGGTTGCCGTGTCCTTCTCCCAAGCCTACAGTACCTGGTGTTCTCAGGTGGTCTACCATCCAAATATTAACCAGGCCCAACCCTACTTAGCTTCTGAGATCTGATGGGACAGAGCTACAGCTGCAGGCCCATCATATACTAGAGGCCATTATTTAAGAACAGCTTGGAATCCATTAAGACCAACTGCAAATGGTCATTTTGTACTTATGTGTCATAAAAGTTTGGGGAAGTTAGTAACCTGAGCCTCAGTTTCCTTTTCTGTGAAATGAAGGTGGTATTACCACCTACTTCTTGGGCCATGGCAGTGTTTAAATGAGATGATGTACTCTTTCTATTGTAGAGGTGATAACATATAAAGTTCTCAAGCCATGGCAGGTATGGGTTGCTCAATAAAACCAGTAGGAGAAACTCATTTGGCTTTTGGGATCTTATCACATCTTTAACTTCACCTCTATCATCCTTTCTCATTTTATCTCATGCATTTTAGATAGTAATAATTATTGATAATAACATAATAGCCTGATTAATATGCATATTTATTAATATGACTTCTATTTACTGAATTCACACTCTTTCCAGATACTGCACAAGTGATCATGTTCTACTCTTATAAGTATCTTATGAGCTCTACATTGCTAGGCACTATTTAACAGATGAGGAAACAGAGGTGCAGAGAAAGTACACGTTTGCTCAAGGTCATATAGCCAATAAATGACAGAGCTGGGGTTCAGTGTCAGGTCTGTTTGATTTTAGTCTCTAACTTCTTCGGGGTGTAAGCTTTATCTACAGTGGGACCCGTGGACCAACAGTATCACCATCACCTGGGACCTTGTTAAGAATGTAAAGATCTCAGGCTCCAAAGCAGTCCTACTGAATTAGAATATTCATTTTAACATGAACTGCCCCTGCTTACCCCCTGGTGATTCTTGTGTACATTAAATTTGTGAAGCAGTTTGCCATTTAACCTCCAACTCTGTGTCAAAATACTTAGAAAATGCAGACTTTCGTGGTACTGCTTTTCACCATAACATGGAAGTTTGTTGACAATTTCCCATTATTTTCAAATGGCAATAAGACTACACTTAAACATGGTTAAAGATATGGGTTCGATGGTCCTTCTCCTGTAGCTAACATTTCTTAGTCCCCCAAAGCTTTCTCTTCTAATTGTTTTTGCAAATGAGTTGCATCATGCTGGAGGTGCTTGTCAATTACTGAGTAGTTGATGATGCATCTGGAAAAATGAGATTTTCGATTGTGCTGTGAATGATCCAGTTCCAACATATAGATGTGGCATATGGGTCAGAATTTTTGACAGGCTCAGAATTACTTTAATAATGTGAATTTTGGGGCTATTGATTGAATCCCTGCAAATATAAAAATTTGTCTGGAAATCTCTACACCAATTGGAAATGCTCATGTGAAGAGGAAGAAAACTAACAAATCTTGATTTATAGAAACTGTTTCTCTTTCCTGCTCTCCTATTATTTCTTCCTGTTGTAAGTTTTGAAGAGTATTCGTGGCTTAAAGGCTCTTTGCACAGCTTGTCCCTTGAGGTTTCTAGATGAAAAAAGGAAAGATAAATAAGAAGTCACCATGAATTTCTGTGTCTTAACAAGAAGCCTCAGTCTGTTAAGGATGGGGCTGTGCACAGGAAGGGGTGGATGCTGCATAAGCTACCTGTGCTTGACTCTTCACTTTCCTTCTTGCCAGCTGGGAAAATGGGGATGGGTGACTTTGCCTTTCATTGCCTCTGTCTTCCTCATAGCAAAAAGAACATAACCTGACTCTCAGGGTTGATGGGGAGATCAAAAGGCTCGATGAAATGTGGATGCCCTTGGAGAAGCACTCAATACCTAGGCGACCTCAGTATTACAACAACTTCAGAAGGCATCGATCATGGACTCACATTGCATCAGGCTTCTGAGTCTGTCTGCTCAATTCTACTTAGATTTATAAGTCCCTAAAAAATCCCTGCATTGAATCTAAGAGACAGACATCTGGTCACAACTCCTGAATGCACCAGTGAGAGTCAGGTATACAACAGTTATGAGGGCACATTTTAGCTCAGACTTCCTGCAGCCGTACCACCCTGGCATCTGATTCTATCAGATCTTAGAAGCTAAGCAGTGTCAGGCCTGGTTAGTTCTTGGATGGGAGACAACCTGGGAATACCAGGTGCTGTAGGCTTGGGAGAAGGACATGGCAGCCTACTCCCCAAACAATCTGCCATGGAAAACTCTATGAATAGCATAGAAGCACTGACATAGTGCTAGGCATGGCACAATGTCAGGGAGTGTTTCATTCTGTTGTACGTAGGGTTGCTGTGAGTTGGGCCTGACTTGATAGCACCTCACAGCAACAACAACAACAACATTCAAATTCTACCTCCACCGCTTACCAAGAAGCTTTCCAGCTGTTGGGCTCAGGCTTTCCCTTTGTTCATGCTGTTAATTCTGCTCATAGGATGTAGTTACTGTGAGGATAATAAGGAAGCACACATAATGCCATCTTGCACACGGTGAATGCTTATTAAATGCTAGCTACCATCCTTATTGATGTTTTGTTATTAATTACAGCCCTTTGTGAAGGTTTGATCATGGCTGGACTCATCCCCCTTTACTCCATCACTTCTTATTGAATGCAAAGTTAAAATAAATGCCAAAAAAATTATCAGCAAGGACCTAAAAGTGATAAATGAAAACAGGGTTTAGGGAACACATCACATTTTAATATTTTTGTGGATTAATTTTTAGTTAACTTTGGGATAGAAAATGGTGCTTATCACAATAAAAGAAGAAACAGAAAATCATGAGTGTCCACCAATCAAAGACAGTGCAATAAAATGTTCTGGAAGGATGGTAATGCTGCTTATCCATCTTTAAACTGGCATCCTTACTCTCCACTTGGACCATATCAGCTGGTAAATGGAAAAATGTCATTTATAAGCAGGAAAAAAAGGGGGGGGGAACCCAACAGCTACAAAATTACCTCTTCTGAAGCCAGTCTGCAGATGTCTTGGATTCTGGAACTTCAAGAAATAGTTGAATCAAGTTATATAACATAACATAACATACTGAAAGGTTAGACAGTACCATGACAAAACAGAGCAGGGCAGAGCAATAGAAAGTGGCTACAGGAAAGGAAGAAGTCTATTTGGAAAAAAATATTTTTTTTTTATACAGATTCTCACTATGTATCTTTAGCTGGTCTCAAACTTGTGATCCTCCTGCCTTAGCCTCCCAGGTGCTGGAATTAAGGTGTGTGCCACCATGCCCAGCTTAAAGAGGTCTGATTTGGATGGAGTGAGTCAGAATAGTCACTTTGTGGAAATGATTTTGAGATGTGGATAGGAAGAGGAAGTGAGTGATATAGATATCTGCAGAAAACACCCTTCTAGGCCCAAGGAAGAGCAAGTGCAAAGGTCCTGGGTAAGATGATAGTTGGAGCATCCAGTGGACATTCAGAATGCCAAGTTAGCAGGAACAGACTGAGTGATAGAGTTAAGGTAGGGTGGTGAAAAAAGCATGACCTTTGCAGTCAGATAAGCCTGCTTGAATGCTGACTATTTTAGAGAAGTTACTAAATTTCACCAAACCTCTGCTTCTTCAGCAAAAATGGCAAACCATAAGACCGGCTTGATTCTCACAAAGAATCAGTGAGACACTTTGTGGAATGTGCCTAATAAAGTACTTGTGGGCTAGAAGGTACTCAAAAAACTGTAGCTGAAAAATAAAATTTAATAATCCATAGATTGAAGAATTCATGAGGCCTGACCACATTCACCATTCAGTTCTTTTTTCCATAGTAAAAATTTTGTGGTACCTTGCGCTAGATGCCTGGTTACAGAGACAGGTTCAGGTGCCTCTGTCCTCAGCGAGCTCACTGTCTGGTGATAGTGAGGAAGGGGCTCATCTAGAAAGATAAGACTTGAGTGCCACAGGCTGCCTGTAAACTCTGTGAGGCCCCTCTTAAGTTTCATGAGAACCCTTGACTTTCTGGACAGCCAAATTTTGTAGAAGCTGCTATTGTTAAGAAGCTGAATTTAGGTCCTAGTAGAATTTGTATCAATGGTTCAAATTTGACAAATAACCTTTTGATTTTTCTGCTGTCAAGACAGGGGGAGGAGCATTTACAGTACTTTCTATCATGAAATTAGATAGAAAAGTCAGAGGCATTATAACATGACTTGGTGAGTAAACAAAAGAATGTTTGAGTAACATCAGAGGTGGAACCGTGAAAGGTATTCTGCAGAACAATATTTAGTATTCATGAATTTCTCCAGTGATCTGATGATGTACTTAAAAAAAGCACCTTTTATCGAGGCTGGGAAGTACGTTCAGTTCTCGAAAATACCATTGCCTGGGAACACATAAAGGGTGGGAAATGTGCTTTAAAATGAACATGCTCAGAAGGTTAACCAGGTTCTCCCAAATGTCCCTGAATGTGTTGCTATTGTGGCAGTCAATTGGGATTATGAAGCAATATGACTGATTTTTAACAAACATTATAAAATTTATACATGAAAATTCTCTTTCATAGTGTGGTGGCTACATTTACAGATGAGATGTGCTCTTGGTTTAGTGTAAATGAAACGGTAAACTGTCAGTGCGTTTTCTGAGAGGACAAGTCTACAGGTCTCCCAGATTATAAAGGATAATGCAAATATTTATTGGAAGCTGAATATTGGCAGTGGTGAACATTTTTTTCTAGTTTGGAGAAAGTGCAGTTGGTATTTGGAAAGATCTAGAAGGCATTTAGGATCTTGTCTTATGACCTGAATGCCTGGCAACCATCCCAAACACCACACACCCAGCCGAAGCTCTCCCCTTCCTCACCTCCATGAAGAGAATCCTCATGTGCTGAGGTCTACAACCGTACCACCCTGGCGTCCGATCCTGTCTGATCTCGGAAACTAAGTAGGGTCAGGCCTGGTTAGTCCTTGGATAGGAGACCACCTGATAATAATGGGTCCCCTAGGCTTGGGAGAAGGACTTGACAGCCCATTCCCAAAACAACCAGCCATCAACAATCCTACGGCTAGCAGGGGAGCACTGACACAGTGCTGTGTAGTGTTTTGTACTGCTATGAGTTGGACATGACTCAATGGCACCGAACAACAGTAACACGTGCCTGGTTGTTAGTGCTCAAAGCTGGGGGCAGGGGGATTTCGAGGAGGGTGTTGAGGGGTCTGAGACTCAGGCAGTTTTAAGATCCTCCCTCTAAAATGAGCACACAGATATCTCACTTTGCAAATATTAACAAGATCATGACCTTCTTGCTATGACTCTTCATTAAAGCCTGGAGTGGGATTCTCTACAGGGGGAGAGCTGCAGCTAGTGCTTCGTGGCTTTGTGGCAAGTCCACCCTGCCTGGCAGTTACACTGGGTTCCCACATGCACTGCCCCTCTTCAGCATCCAGTTTTGCCTTCTCTCTTTCAAAGCTCTCTCTCAGCTGCACAGCCCCTGTGTAGCCACCGGTGGGCTCCTCTACAAGCTATGGCCATTTCTTGCCTGGATATCTACAATAGGGTCCTTCCTGGATTCTCATGGATACTTTTGCTCTTCATTCTTCTCTCTCTCTTTTTTTTAATGGAGTAGC